>SMJT01000033.1:71361-176548 GCA_004349715.1 Crucihimalaya himalaica | reverse complement strand
TTGTTCAAAGAAGAATTGACAATAACAGGATAAGTAGAGTTAGGGCCAAGGAAAACGTACCTCAGGCTAGCTGGGAGTGGCTTTAGATCAAGCTAAGGAGCTTTTGCTTCACTCCAATCAGGCAAAGAAACGGGCCTGGTGCGAGAGATTTGCAGCTCTTCCGGACGAAGGGGTTGGTATCGATCGATACCTCCGGTGGTATCGATCGATGCCTCTGCTTGGTTGTCAAGAATCGTCGCATAGGCAGCAGCAACCTCTGTGGGAACTGTCTCTGTCTCAGCCGAGCAAACCAATGCTCTCTCCAAGGGATTCTCAGGGTGCAATCCTAAGAAATACTCATCTGATAGCTCACTGAATGTGTCAATGAAGAAAGTCTGACCATCGATGGTTGGTTTCTTCATCATCTTCTCCATATTGAATGTCATGACCAGATCACCAATGTTGAGAGATATCTGCCCATTCTTGCAATCGATTAGGGCTCCAGCTGTAGCTAAGAACAGTCTGCCCAATATCAGTGGATCACGTGGCTCCGCATCATACTCAAGGACGATGAAATCGGTTGGAACTAAGCAATTCCCAATGGTGATCGGGACATCCTCAAGTAAACCTTTAGGGAATCGGATTGATCGATCAGCAAGGATCAATGAGATCCTTGTTGGTGTGAAGTCTGTCATCCCCATTCTCTTAGCTACCGAATACGGCATAAGGTTCACACTTGAACCAAGATCGTAAAGAGAACGTTCAAACCTCTCCGTGAAGATCGTGCACTCTAAGACAAAACTACCAGGGTCTGGTAGTTTCTGTGGAATCTTGTTGAGAAGAATCGCATTGCACTCATGGGTAACTCTCAGTACTCCCTCCTCGAGGTTCACATTGCTCGAAACCATCCTCTTGATGTACCTTCTGAAAGCTGGTGCAGTCTTGAGAGCATCGACGAACGGGAGTTCGACCACTATCTTTTCTAACATCGCTCTGCATCTAGCCTCTTCTGTTTCTTTCTTTGACTTAGCAGGGGGTCGAGGGAAAAGAACCTTAGGTACATAAACTCTGCCGACATGACCTGTTGTCTGCTTCTGGTCGGCCTTAGGAGGAGTATCGATCGATATAGGGGTAGTATTGATCGATGCCTTCAGTTTTTCAACCGATTCTGTAGAAGTCTGAACAGGTGTCGATCGTGGAAGGGGGTATCGATCGATACAGGGGTAGTATCGATCAATACTGGGGAATTTCCAGGAAACTGATCGTCGTCATCGTCGTCTCCAGCAAGATCGACGAGTTGCTGAGGCGAGTAAGCCTTCTTCTGCCTTGGAGCAACCTCTCTTCCACTTCTCAACGTGATAGCATGAACATGTTCCCTCGGATTCACTGTCTTTCCCTGTAGGAAACCATCCTGTCTCTTCACAGTTTATGCCGTCTAAGCAATCTGGGTTTCCAACTTCTTATGATGGATGTTCAAAGCCTCTATTTTCCCATTCAGATCAGTGTATAAGGCGTCCATCTTCCCGTTGAAGTCAACGGTCATCTTCTGCTGCCCCTCAAGAATCTGTTCAAGCATAGTCTCGACTTTGCTTTCCTGAGTCTTGGGAGGTGGTGTCTGATAGGACGAATTCCCATAAGTGCGAGTGTACCCACTGTTCTGAAATGGCTTCTGAGCTCCGAAATTCGCAGTCTTGAAATCAGGTTTGAATCCACCGCTCTGAGAGTTGTTAGTGAAGCTGCGGTTGTATGAATTCTGAAACTCATTACCACCTATGTAGTTGACATCCTCAGCTTCACCTTCTTCAATGTTCTCAACTTCCTCAGCAAAGTGCACTGCCTTCTGCTACTTACCCAATAACAGACTGTGAACTGAATCCAGCTTCGCATGTACCTCAGCTATCTGTAAACCATCAGCACTACCATTCTGCTTCTTCCTCTCAAAATCAGCATTCTTAGTGCTGTTGCTAGAAGCCAGATTCTCAATCAACACATAAGCGTCCTCGGGATACCTGGTGTTGAAGTTACCGTTGCTTGCAGCGTCCAAAGCCATCTGATACCTCCAATCGATCTCTCTGAAGAAGATACCCAACAACTGAACCTGCGAGAAACCATGGTGAGGGCAGTCCCTCTGATAAGATCGAAATCGAACCCAGGCGGCCTTGAATGCCTCAGTCGCTCCCTGAGAAAACTGGGAGATCTTGTTCCTGAGTTCTTCTAATCTCGCATCATCATAGAAGTTGTTCAGAAAAGCAGTCTTGGTTTCCTCCCAAGTGGTCAACGAACCTAGAGGCAACTGCTTCAGCCAGTAAGCTGCATCTCCATTAAGATAGTAGGGGAAGAGCTTACAGAAGAGGAAATCATTGGATACTCCGTTGTATTTGATACTAGTGACCAAATCCTCAAACCTCTCGATATGATCCATGGGATGCTCATGAGAAAGACCATGAAACGGATGCTGGCCTACAAGAGTGTAGTAGGCAGGCTTCAGCTCAAAGTCGTTTCTCTAAAAAGTTGGAATACGAATAGCAAATCGGTTTGCATAGAACTGATCTTGTCTGTTGTACTCCCCAAGCGTTCTGGCACGATTACCCTGAGCATTCCCAACATTCCCACGCACAGCTGGTGGGATATCTGCATTAGCAACCGGTGCAGGGGCAATAATGTTACCTTCTGCATCAATTCTCTGTCCCTGCGCGTCACACAGGTGACCCTCCTGATCTCTCAAAACCCCAGGCTCATCACGAGCAAGCACAATCGAATTGTTCATCTCTGCTTGTTTCTTTTGCTTTCTGATTGTACGCTCTAATTCAGCTAGTTCTTCGTTAGATAGGTTGATCAACTGCTTGTTCTTGCTTTCTCTGGTCTCTCGATGCTGCATACACCTGAAACACAAAGGCAAAACGCGTAAGTGACGAAAGTAACAACGAGTATCGATCGATACTGAGAGGGTATCGATCGATGCTCAACACCTAGTCGAAATTCTTAAAACGTAATCTAATGGTGAAATTATAGTCCTCGGCAACGGCGCCAAAATTTGATATGCTCAAATCTAATTCCCTAAAGTATCTAAGCAGTCGCTATAGTATTTTAGGGGTCAATCCACAAGGACTCAAGATAACACTCAATAGATTCAGAAATATGAATTTAGCTAAGCAAAATATATGAAATTAAGAATGACAAAACAATTAAAACATGTAGTAATTCAGTGGAGGAAAACGCTAGGCTTAGGGAAACTTGCAGGCAAATCAGAATTATCAAATTAAATCAATTGTCAGGAATATATTAAGCTCCGCTTTCAAACTTGAAACACAGATGTAAAGTAAACCAACTTTCGTTGCGAAAACTATCTATGCCTAAACCTAGAATTCCAAATTTCTTTGCAAATTCTATGAATTTAAACAAGCATTAAAGTTCAAGTTCAATTGTTCACAAAATCCCTACACCAAATTTCTTTGCGAATAGGGCTTTTGCTCACCAAACACTAGATCATGCAATCAATCACACTTTCGTGCCAATCAAACAACCTAAAATCAGATTCTAGTTTGCGAGGCTAGAATCAGCATTAATCTCAAGTCTAGGTGAAAAGCTCTATAGACTATTCCCTAACAATTAATCCAGATCTAATAATTCATCAAATACCTTTAAGCAACCCTAATCCTAACAGGGAATCTACTCAGACATGGTGAATGCAATAAACATCATGAATAGAATAGATATCATAAAATAATGAAATAGAATACAAAGAGGTTCTAGAATTCTTCTCCAAAAACTCTATTGCAGAAAATTTTATCTCCAGAAATCACAAGGTATCTTTCTGGAGGCTGCAAAACCTAATTAAATAGCTAATCAAAACGTTTTGGAGTTATCTCGAAAAATAAGGAAAACTTCTGGATAATCTTGGGGTTTGTTTCGCGTTCTGGTCACTGGCATCGACCGATGCTGTAAGTGGTATCGATCGATGCCAGGTTCTTTGGTCGTGGTTCTACCAAACGAATGGTGTCGATCGATGCTCCTCAGTGTCGATCGATGCTGAGCTTGTTACCGAACGGCTTCAACTCCAGATTGCTTCAAAAGCTTCCAAATCCTCCAATTAGCTCCATATGCGCCTATAGCTTGAAAAGAACCTGAAAGACTCTAAAACTAAAGAAAAGACTCAACAAAAAGGACTTATATCATGGTTAAAAGTGGGTAAAAACCATGATATATAACTCCCCACGACAAACAGAGAGCTCTTTGTGCAGCTCCCCAACCGCACTCTGACCCGTATCGGCGATCACCCATCTCAGCTGCATTTCAATCCCGATCCCAGCTTGCTTTCAGTTGCTCCGGCAACACGTGTACGCGCCCCGCCATGTCTTCCATCCACTCCGGTCGTTTGTGACGAGGCACCCGCAGCTGACTTTGGTGGAAGTCAGCCCCGCCGTTCACAGCGCCACCAGACATCTGCTCCTGCTCCTTCATTTTCTCCACCACCGGATCTACCGATGGAGACCGCTACTTTTCAGAGGTACGTCGTGGAAAGCTTACAGAGCATCTGGTTCGCTGTCTCTCGCTGCCGCTGCATGTCATCTACTGATGCTCACTACAGCACACCCGGCCCTTCATCCCGCTATGTTGTCTCTGGCTCTGATGACTCTGATGACTAGCCCCTTTTCCCTGGGTTTCACGATTTTTCCCTTTCCCTGTTTCTTTTCTTTCTTTTGTTTTTCATTTTGAACTTTTCTATCTCATTGTCAGTACTCATTGAACTTATGGCTATCTTATGATTATGTTGGTTCTAACTATGCTCTGGTGATCTAACAGTTTTTCATCTAACATTTGGCTTCACTGGACACGGTTTTGAGTTTCAGACTTACGGAAAAAGGTCTTGGTATCGATCGATATGTTACTGGCATCGGTCGATACTCACTTGGCATCGGTCGATACCGGTTTTCATATCGATCGATACCCACCCATGCCACGGTACCTTCGAGACACGTTTCAGCCATCTTTGTTCTTATGCTTTCTTTTGCTTCCTCTAGGCTAAATAACACTGGGGACAGTGTTGTTTAAGTCTGGGGGAGGTGGTTACTGACGTTGTGTTTTTTTTTCTTAGAGTCAGTTATTTTTGAGTCAAATATTGTTTTATTGAGTCAAAACCTGTTGGAGATTATGAACCTTTGCTTGATTTCATTGTTTTGACTTCGTTTTTAAGTAACCATTGTCACAGAATCACTCTAAGATCGACTAATGAAAAATCCAAAGACTAACCAGTTGACTAGGAAACACCCATGTCTCCAGCAAATTTCTTCTAAATCCTGAGCCCAATTTTGCACTTCACCCCTGAGGTTGGTATTCACTGAACTTGATTCATCATTCATATCTGACAAAGGAACCCATGTGTTTGAAAATTTTAGTATACCTCTCCCTTGAAACACATTGATGCATAAAAGATGAAATTTTTTCCGCCGAGTAGAAGGGTAGGAACACTTCCTGTGACCCCATTTTTCTACTTGGATAAAGAATGATCAAACAAAAGTCTGAAGCGAGGAGTAGAAACATTTCCCAAAACCCCGTTATAAGCCTAAGACTTTTGATACTTTGAGAGGGGAGAACCGGGGATTCGGTGGCAAGTACCATCAATACTCGCATCTCAAACCTTGATTTGTATATGTGAAGCTAAACAAAAAATAAAGAGAACATAAAAAGAGATAAGTCTGGGGGAGAGGAAAACAATACCAAAAGTGTGTAATATGGGTGGTTCTTTAATCACGATATCGCATGATGAAGAATCTAGAAGGTTCCTGAATGTCAACAACAGTGATGAAACGACAATGAAGGATTTAGTATGATTGATGCTGCGAAATAATGTGTGGATACTGGGAATCTGCAAATGTCTACGGAGAAGTACATGGCGGTCAGATCTGAAACTGTTTAGGTGATGACTGGGAGCTTGGAAAAGGGGTCATTACTATGTCTCAAGAAAAAGGTGAGTCTCCGCGTTTTCAAACATCTTTCTCTGTTTGGTTTTCTGTTTGCTTGAGGGCAAGCAAAGACTAAGTCTGGTGGAGTTGATATATCATAGTTTTTACCCACTTTCAACCATGATATAAGTCCTTTTACTGAATCTTTCCTATAGTTTTAGAGTCTTTTAGAGTCTTTTCAAGATGTAGGCACATCTGGAGCTAAATTAGAATTATGGAAGCTTTTGAAGCATATTGGAGCTGAAGCAGTTCGGAGAATTGAGCTCAGTATCGATCGACACCTATGCAATATCGATTGACACCATTGTTTGGGAGAGACTCGATTAAAGATCTCAGCATCGATCGATACCATTCACAGTATCGGTCGATACCAATAGTCAGAACACGCATTCTCAAGAAGACCCAAAGAAAAACAAAAGTTTTCCTTATTATTTCCAATGAACTCCAAAACGTGTTTTTAGCTATATAATTAGGTTTTTTAAGCCTCCAGGACATTTACTGGAGTTCTGGTGATAGAGTATTCTTGCAATTGAGTTTTGGGAGAAGAACCTTGAACCCTCTTTGTATTCTTACTCTATTTTACTTTATGATATCTATATTATTCATGATGTTTGTTTCATTCACCATGTCTGAGTAGATTCCCTGTTAGCCTTAGGGTTGTTTAAGGGGTATTTGATGAATTATTATATCTGATTGATTTGTTAAGGAATATCCATAGAGCTTTTCACCTAGACTTGAGATTAATGCTTATTCTAGCCTCGCGAATTAGAATCTGATGTTAGGTTGATTAATTGACACGAAAGTGTGATTAGTTTCCTGAACTAGTGTTTGGTGAGCAAAAGACCTACTCGCAAAGAAATTTGGTTTAGGATTTTGTGAACAATTGAACTTGATCGTTAATGCTTGTTTGAATTTATAGAATCTGCAAAAAAATTTGGGATTCTAGGTTTAGACATAGATAGTCTTTGCAACGACAGTTGGTTTACTTTACATCTGTGTTTCAAGTTCAAGAGCGGAGCTTATTTCATTCCTGACATTTGATTTGATTGATAATTCTGATTTGCTTGCAAACTTCCCCTAAGCCTAGCGTTTTCCCCACTGATTTACTACTTTGTTTTAATTGTTTTGTTATTCTTGATTACATTCATTTAACTTAGCTTAATTCATATTCTGAAATTTATTGAGTGAACATCTTGAGTCTTTGTGGTTCGACCCCTAGAATACTACATCTACTGCTTAGATACTTTAGGGTATTATATTTGAGCATATCATACAAGGGTATTGCCTTTCGTGCTATGAAAAGGCTCATACAACTAGCTCCAGATGCTGAAAGGGTATACAAATTATGAAAGGTTTTTGTCATTTATGTTTAAATTGGCATCTCCTTTGTGATTGTGTCACCTTATTCTATGATACTTGACATCTCATGAATGAGTATTAGTTTGATTATTAACAAATTATGTAGAAAGAATTATGTTTTTTTGCCATTTTTCAGCACATGGGGTGAATATGGATATTCTGCATTTATATTGTCTTGGTTTCTGACCGGACCTTAGAATTTAATTTCCTAACCGGACCCATAGCTATAGCTTGAAAGTAGAAGAGATTTAAGGAAAACCTTCATCTTAACCCAAGTCTCTCTAAGATTATTAGGTTAGTTGTTGGAAGTTGGTTCTTTCATTAAGAAGAAGATACCTTATACAGGCCACAATGTATTGCATAAAAAGGAAACCTCAAAACCGAAAATGAAAAAAAAACTCTCAAAACCAATATTTATAGAAAAAGACCAAAACACCACTTGTCACGATTAAACTAAATCTTGTATCATTACTTCCCTCCTTGATTAGGAGCTTGTCCTCAAGCTCCAACTCCGGTTATATATGCCTTTAGCATCTTCTCCATTTCCTCCCACATATTCCACTAAGTCCTCCTTTTCTAATGGTTCATCATATTGATAATCTTTTCCATGGCTGGCATGATCTAAAATAGGACGGGTTTGTAGACATGCCCTGGTGTGAAAAGCTTATCACGATTGAAACATAAACATTTTGCTCATCTCTCCGCCATCTCTCCACTAGTCAAATTATGTCAAAATCGTTTTTAAGGAGCTTGTTTTGCTTCTATTTATTGAGGCAACGAAACTTCGTCGTATTTTCCGCCTTGACTACGAACTCAATCTCCTTTCACCGTTGGCCTAGCTATAGAGACTGAGTGTCAAGCTATTAGGGCCAGATGTCCTCTCAACGTTTGTGTTGGCTTGTCACCATCGATATGGTATTCATTATCTCGGGTATATTCCATAACTTTTAAAGATTGTCTGAAGACAAAGGTATTTTGCCTCCTTACGCAAAATATCAGTCAGCCTCGCGTAAAACTATAATAGTTGTTATCCCCTCGCAGCCTTGTTTGTCATCCCAAACTGTGAGACCCAAAGCCCAAGTAGGGCCCATCTTCATTGACAAAAAAAAAGAACTAATCGTGAGTGTGTATGTATAAGTATATAAAAGTTTATATCTCCCTTTTTCTCTAGCCACAAATCACCATCACCATCTCTAAAACCCTAAGCACAACTAGCAGTAGCAATTTTGAGGAATATGCTGGTGCATGCAGAGAGGTTTAAAAGAGTTGATTTAGCTACATATGTCACCAAAGTGCACTTATCTTTTCGGTCAAATACCCTGAGGGAGAACTCTACAGTTAAGCATGCTTAAACTGGAGCACTTTCAGGATGGGTGACCTCCCGATAAGTGATTTCTAGTACCGTGCAAGAGAGGAAAAAAATACGTGGAAATATCATGTAGTGATTTGTTGGGTCGGTAACAAGTCTTTAAAGCCTCCCGAATGTAGCGTTCCGGCCGTCGAATGGGGGTGGGCCCAATGGGCCGAGATTGGACGTGGGCCCATTAAAGGTGGTGGTCAAGGCGTTAGATTTTGTATCAGAGCCGAACCTAGATGAGTGTGGAGGCAAGAAGGCTCCCACCATCGGGGTAACGATCTGATGCGTAACAAGGACGTTGCTCTGTTAGTGGGGGTAATTGTAACATCCAGTTTCAGGAATATGGTGGTGCATGTGGAGAGGTTTAAACATGCTTGAAGTGGAGCAATTTCAGGATGGATGACCTCCCGAAAAATGATTTCCGGTACCGTGCGAGTGATGACAAAAACACGAGAAAAGATCATGTGGTGATTTGTTGGGTTGGTAACGTCTTTAAAGCCTCGCAGACGTAGCGGACCGGCTGAGACTAGATGTGAGCTCACTAAAGGTGGCGCTTGGGGCGTTACAAAGTAGACACCGGTGCTATCACCATCACCACGGTCTTGTCTTTGTCTCTTTGTACGTTCACCGTTTTTTAGCAAATCTTCACTGTTCATCACTGGCTCGTTGGGTAAAGAAACCTAATCTTTGTTTGTTCTCTTTCCGTGCTAATCCTTGTTGTTTACATATCAAGTTTTTATGTTTTTAGTGAATAAGAAGGAGAAAACAGTATCAAGTAGTAGTTTTGGTGAACCTTTTCCCGTCAGATCTGAAGGACCTAGATCGAGATCTTTGTTGTTCTGAATAGATCTCATTACCAAGAATCCATAGCAACTGATGTCTTGTCAATCCAAGGTAAACTCCATTCGAAAATCGAGCTGAAAGTTGATGAAAAATCATTGTTTTCAGAATCCAAAAATTAACAGTGTTAGAAAACAATTTTGGTTACAAGTTGGCCTTTTGGAGAAAGGATTCCGACCATACCATTACATTTTAGCCCAGAAAGTCAGTGGATCCTGAGAGAGGGAGTGTCGTGGAAGCCTCATGAGCTGTCGAACTCGCTGAAAAAGGTAAACCCTAGCCGCCGCATGGATTGCTTGTTGAGCAAGAATCATCTGCTTCTGTCAAGAATCAGAAAACCCTAAATGTTATTGTGTTTGTGACCCAAAAAAAATCTGATCTTGTGCTCTTTTTCTAGTGCTGCAAGTTTCAGATTTATAAAGCCGATTCAAACCCTTTCTCTTCCAGTTCTTGTGTCTAACCAAAGTCACGTGAGGGTGTGATCTGCACGAAGATGCGATTACATGTTCTATCTTTATGCTTCATAATTCACTTGCATTGGATTCGACTTGCTTGTGAACTAGTGATAAGTTGTTAATTAATATTGATAATGGGTGAATTTTTGAATGTCATAAGGTGAATGAAATAATGTCATAGAAACGGGATATGTTATGATATCATATGTTTATATGGAAACGGGATTACCATCTTTGGATGAAGAATAGTTGAAATAGTCTGCATGGAATTGACGATTTTTTTGTAACTTAATAATTGGCTGACAAGTCCAGTGGAACTAGATAAGTTCAAAGGTCATGATAGATGATCAAACCTGGTTTTGATATGGAGATCTTGCTGGTAGTAAGAAGGAAATTATGTGTGTTATAGGTTTGCATAGAGATGTGGTCTATATGCTTGTTATGTCTATTTTTATGTGATTGATGATTGTGGTTTAAAGTTAGATTCGTGTCATCGTCTTTTCCAGTGGGCGGAAAGGATCCTCTCACTAAGTAATTTATTACTCACCCCTTCTCTTTCTTTTCCTCAGGTGAGGGTGAGAATTTTGAGTAGCTACGCAAGTCCGTCTCGTTTATGGTGTATTTCGGAAACCTGAGTTTTATTTAAATTTATCGTTTATTTTTTAACCTTTCAAGACACGGATTTTTTTATACTTATTAGACGCATTTCAGCTAGTTTATGAGATTATAGAGATAAGTTAATTTGAAGGTTTTAAATAAATGAAGTTTTCGCAGAAAATATGAAGTGATTTAAGCGAGTTTTATAAAAAGGTGAAATAGAGAAAAGACTTAAAGCAAGTAGCACGCTGTCTCAAATGATCAGGGAGTTGGTTATTACATAGACACTATTCAAACATGTTGCAATACTCACCTACCGTCCCTATGATGCAGATTACATAATTCTCCCATCAGAATAACATCGTCGGCATTCCAAAAACGACTTTTACAGATTCTCTTGAATTCGGGCAGTCCAACCTTTGAGTAACTAAACGTAGAAAGTTGTTAGGCCAATGGTGTATCTGCCCAATTAGCACAAAAGTGCAATGGCACACTTTCGCTACATCATTGATTACTTCTTCATCCTCAAAATAATCATCATGCACACTTTCGTAGCCATCAATATCGTTTGTGGTTCCATCATATAGAGGAATCTCCTGATATGGTGCACACAATCGGCTTTCTCCCTTCTCCCTCCATGACCTCATATCCTTGTCCCCTCCCGTTCACTTAGACGAGAACCCCCATCGAGTAACCTAGGTGACCTTTGTTCAGAAGTTATCTGATTTGCCTCACCACCCAGTCACCTTCTACATCAACCCTCTGGTGATGCTTTTTTCCTATTGATCTCATCGACCAAGGTCTTCCTGAATATGTGATCTTCCTCTTCATGTTTACTATCGCCTAATTCCCAGCTAACAAACCCTCTTGACGAACGTGAATTTTTTTTCTATGTGTTTTTTGCTTTATTCTTAATTGCGACTCTCGTTTTCATATGCAAGTAAAGAGAATAATTCATATATTCATATACACAGCAAGAATTCTATAAATGGAGCAAAAATATCATGCTTTACACTATGAGAGCATACTTATTTTGGAGATAAAAGGTTTTTTCTCTTCTTTGTTTCGGTTATATGATTCAATATTATTCTGACCAATGTCGGTTTTAAGGATTTCAGGTCAGTGGCATAAAGAACTTAATTTTTATTCTCTTTCGTAGTGAGAGGATTTTTACCCTTAGAAAATGAACATGCTTGAAGAAGCACATGACATGAGGTTGTCCACTGTGTTTTTTTTCTACTTTTGATCAGTTCCAGGTTATTGCACAAATCCTAATTTCAGTCTTCTAATTGTTTTTAAATAATGAGAGCCATACTGTTAAGAAGCTATGTAGATAACTTTTGAATCCTCATCAGCAGAGACGTACATGTATAGAGAAAAGATCTAGAACCCAAAGCGATACTTGTAGTTCTGAGCTGTAGCAGAGTTTGTTACAAGGTCGATTTCAAAATAAAAAATATCTTCACACCACACGTGACTCCTCATCCACACATGTTACTCTCTTCTGCTGAGCCAATGGGCCTTTCTATCGCACATATGCTCTAATGGGCTTATTAATACCCCCCCCCCCCACCATATGAAACTTGTCCTCAAGCGCAAATGACGGAAACTGGCGTTTTAGACTGTGGATATCCTTCCACGACGTCTCTTGATCAGGTAACCTAGTCCATTTGACCAAAACTTTAAGCACCCCAGAAGACGGGTATCTTGTCTACAAAACACTTTTTGGTTCAAGAACCAATTTTGCCACATTAGTGAAGTTTGAAGACTGTGGCATATGACTTGACGCCGAACGGTGAACTCCTAAAACATTTTTTAACTGAGAAACGTGAAAGACCGAGTGAATTGTGGAATCCGAAAGCAGCTGCAATTGATACGCTACTTTCCCAGTCCGGTCCACAATCAC
Source organism: Crucihimalaya himalaica (assembly GCA_004349715.1). Taxonomy (NCBI): domain Eukaryota; kingdom Viridiplantae; phylum Streptophyta; class Magnoliopsida; order Brassicales; family Brassicaceae; genus Crucihimalaya; species Crucihimalaya himalaica. The sequence goes on along the minus strand of SMJT01000033.1, from coordinate 164,092 downwards.
AAATGGACCATAATATTTGGAAGTAAGGTTCTGGCATAGTATTTTAGCAACTAAAGTTTGGCGATAGGACCTCAACTTTAAAAACATTGATGTTCCTACAACAAATTCAACATCCCTATGGTGCTTATACGCATTGTTTTTCATAAGTTGTTGAGTATGAATCAAATGATCCTTAATTTCTGATAAAATCTGATCGCGTTCCTTAAGTAACCTCTCCAAATCATAGTTACTAGTAGATTGAGCCTTAAAATACAACACAGAAGAAGGATCTCTCCCATAAACCACTCAGAAGGAGTAGTTTTCAAAGTAGTGTGGTAGGAACTATTGTACCACAATTCGGCCCAATGTAAATAAGCAAACCAAGTGCATGGATGAAGTGTCTTGAGACACCTATTTAACACCTCAGTTTTATGTCTTGAGACACCTATTTAACACCTCAGTTTGACCATTACGTTTGTGGATGAAGTGCAGTGTTGTCCTTAAGCTTGGTACCCGCCTGCTTAAAGCAATCTTTCCATAAATGACTCAAGAAGATTTTTTCTTTGTTAGAAACAATAGAATTTGGGAACCCATGGAGCTTAAGAATCTTCTAAATGAATCGTCTTGCTACATTAGCCGTCGTAAATGGATGTTTTAAAATAATGAAGTGGCGAAATTTACTTAAGTGATCCACCATTACTAAAATCACATTGAACTCTTATGAAGTAGGTAAACCCTCCACAAAATCCATACTGATATCCTCCAAGACCTGAAATGGAATATGCAAAGGTTGTAAGACACCCGCTGACAACAGAGTAGAATACTTATGCATTTGACACACGCCATACTCTGACACAAAACGTTGAACATCCTTTAACATCCCTTTCCAATAAAAAGACTGATGAGTTTCCTTAAGTGTCTTCAGTACCCTGGAATGACCCCCAAAGTACTAGATCGAAAAACCTCTAGGATGAGTGCAACAAAGGAAGAACCTGGAGGAATCACTAACCTATTTTTATACCTTAACTGACCATCCTTCACACTATATTTTCTTTGGAAACAATTACTCATCGACACCTCTTGAATCGACTACTGAATCTCTGGATTCAGTGCAGTCTCTTGATAAATGTTCTCAAGTTGTAAGGCATTAGGCACAGTAAAAGCAAATAGCCCTAAGTGTAAAGAGGAGAAGGTAGGAATGTTGAGAGACCAAATTACTTTATTATCCATACAATTCTACTAAAGAATGTCAAAATCATAAGGCAACAACTTAGTGAGCTATTTCTAATAATCCATAGTTACCTCATGCTCTTCAAGTAAAAACTTGAGACTACGTTGATCAGTATGAACTGTGAATTTGTGACCCAGACGATAATGTTTCAACTTTTGAATAGCCAACACAATCGCCATCCATCAACTCCTTCTCATAAATGGGTTTCACTTGTTACCAAGATGATAAACCATGGCTAGAAAGCATAGGCTAATTTTCCTGCATAAGAACAGCCCCCAAACTAAAACCTGAAACATCATCTTCCACAACAAACACCTTGGAGAAATTTGGTAAGGCCAATACGGGAGCTGAAGACATGGCCTGTTTCAAGGTGTCAAAATCGAGTTGAGTCTCCAAATTCCACAAAAAAATGATCTTTCTTCAAATGGTCCGTCAAAGGTTTAGCAAGTTTGCCATATCCTCTCACAAAGACAAGTAAACCCCAAAAAACCTCGGAGCTCTTTGACTGTCTTTGGCTGGCCATGTAGACATTGCGTCTGTCTTAGGAGGATCCGTAGCTACTCCAGCAACCAAGATGTTGTGAACTTAGATAATCCACTTGTTTTTGAGCAAACAAACATGTCTTTTTGTTTGCAAGCAACTGATGTTCAACAAAAATATTCAACACCACTAGTAAATAACCAGCTTGATCTTCAAAATTGGCACTATATATCAAAATATCATCGAAAAAAATAAGATTGAACTTCCTGAGATATGGACAAAAATATTCCTTCGTCAATAACTAGAATGTAGTAGGAGCATTGGTGAGAACAAAAGGCATTACCAATAACTCGTAATGACCATCATGATATGACTTTCGGTCTTACCAAAATCTGATTCCTTCATTCTTATTTGATGATAACCTAATCGTAAAACTAATCCTAGCACCATCCAATTCATCCGAGTTGATCAATCATTGGAATTGGATATTTTTCCAAAATAGTAGCTCTATTCAATGTGTGATAATCCACACAAAAGCGTTAGTTGTTTTCCTTCTTTTTCACCAACAAAATTGGGCTTTAGAATGAACTATGGCTTGGTCGAATATTTTCTACTAGCAGCACCCGCACCAACTGTTCCATCACTTCCTTCTGGGCATGAGGATAATGATAAGGTCTTACACTAATTGTCCTAATTCTCGGGAATAGTTTGATAGCGTGCTCATGATCCCTGTGGAGGAATACCTGTAGGTTCAGCAATAACCATAATCTTGCTGGGAATCGTCGTGCTCACTTTAGGAGCAATTGTGTGTTCAGACAATCTAACATTCAGAACCGGATTTTGCAAAGAAAAAGACTACAAAGAGATATACAACTCAGGTTCTCCCAATAAGGTTACTTGATGTCCATAATAATAAAAAGACAACTCTTGTTTGCTTCAGTTAACTCGAAAATTATCCAACGTACGAAGCCACTGAACTCCCAATATTCCACCTGCCCCAAATCAAAAATGATAAAATCATTAAAGAAAGTCCAGCCCAAAAAATCAACGTTCATATAAAGTCCTAAACCTTTCGAATTCACACATGTACCCAACAAAATGTTTAAACCTGAATGTGCCTTCTCTTGTAGCTTCAATCTCTTAACTACAGTTGGAGAAATAAAGTTATGAGTGGCACCACTATCAAGCATAATCACAACCTCACCACAACTTATTGGACCCCTCATAGTTGTAGTAGAAGAAGAAGAGAGACAAATAAAAGAACTCAAAGAGAGTTCCATCAATTGGCTTGAAGTAGTATTCTCTCCCTCATTCACATTGTTATGCTCATGTAAAACATCCACCATATAATCATCCAACACTGTCGAAATCTGAAGTTTCTTATTAGGACACTCGTGTACTCTATACCATTTCCCTTGACATTTAAAACAAACTACTCTCCTCCTAATTTCATCCAGCTCATCATTATAGTGATACTTCTGAGGACGCGTAATCAGTTTAGGCATTTGTAGCTCTGATATCTTGATTTTATCCAGAGCAACTGACTTCTCTTTCTAGGAGATAGAAGGATTGGAAACAATAGATTTAGACTCCAGAAGACAACTAGAATGTTCCACTTCCACTAGAGGTAACTCCTTCTGCATCACCCTGCGTAAAGCACTAGATTCCATAGAAATGGCCGTTGAGTAAAGCACTAGATTTCAAGGAGACTCAGAGGGTTCATCATATATACCAATTCCTGCGTCTCAGGACTCAGGACGCAAACCGGTGACTTGTGCAGACAGATCCTCAAAAAGTCACACATATTCAACCATAGTATTCATTTGTTTGATTCAAAAAAAGCTTTGATTAGGACCCTTAATACGTACCAATTCCAACAAAAATGATCTTTTAAAGTAGAACAAATTTGAAAATGGAAGCATGTTTACCTCCCAATTAAACAAGCCCAAAGCATCAAAGGCCAAATGCACATAAACAAAATCCAACTTCTCTGTTTCAGTAAATCCACCAATACGAAAATAGCGTTCAACCAAAGAGATCCAACCATAAATGTTGTTACCATCAAAGAAAGGCATCTCATTATTTTTGAGCAGATTTCCACGATAACTAGGATCACCATCTCTACGGCGAGGTTCCGAGTAAAAATGATGTACCTGATGACAAAAATCTGAGAAAACGATTGTTCCATATGAATCGGCTCTGGTGAGTCAGGAGTCTTGTCAATCAGAGGAAGATGAAGCAAGATCTGCTTCAACGTACGCTGCATCAATTTTGTACGAAGCTTTTCCTCATGAAATTTTGAATTGAAAGTATTAGTCCACTCAAACAACTTTGGAATCGGATCAGAACTCGACATCGGAGACACCTTCAAATGAACTGGTAACAATTGTGAATCTGTCACCATTGTTCAATCGTCCACCATGATATCACTCGATCCTTGATCACAAACACACCATATGTTAAGAAACGATGTAGATAACTCTTGAATCCTTAACAACAGATATGTACAAGTATAGATAAGAGATCTAAAACATCGTATTTTCTAATCTCTCTCAAAATCTCACACACGAGACTTTGTACAATAATCGACATTAACTTCTAAAGAAAACCCAAAGCGATACTTATAGTTAAGAGCTATAGCAGAGTTTGTTACAATCTCGATTTCAAAATACAAAATATTTTCACACCACACATGACTTTTCATCCACACGTGCTACTTCATTCTCCCGAGCTGATTTAAGTGAGATTTGCATAGTTTTTAGGTCATTTTCCTTGGGCTTAATTTCATTTCTTCTTTAGTTTTAACACTTCTGCATTAGTTTTGATATCTTGTGCTCATGGTCTTGCGTTTTTGGAATTTAGACATATTACATGCATCTTGCATTGGTTTTTGTGCCTTTTACTAGGTGAAATGTAGATTGCATTGGCTTTGATGGAAACTTTGATGCAAAGAAGAAAAACTATGATGCAGAATATCAGCACGAAGTTCCTCAAAGATTGACTTGTGTAAAGGTCTTCCGCTAAAACTCAGGTTCAGATCTCTTCATACAGGTTACCGAAACTTGAGTTATCTTTCCAATGGTGGTGATTTCATGCCAATCCAAGCTACAGAGCTGACCTTATGGTTGATTTTGTGGAGGGATATCAATCTTCCATGTAGGTGAAGACAGCCTTGCGGCCAGAACCATCGGCCTCACCTGGTCGATATGGTGCAACGGTCTCATGTACCTTCCTCACGTGCCCGATGGAAGCTTGACCTGCAAGAATCAGAAAGTTTTAGCGTCTAACAGCGGGCATTCTCAGTGGCCTCACGAGTCCGTTGGGCAGTATCGACCACCACCATCGACCTCATCTACCCACTGAACCTGTCCAGAAGACCCAGCTCAACCGGGTCAAAACGCAGAACAAACCCGGTTCACCCCTACTCACTATAAATATCGTTTTCACCTAATTTGTGGATCTTAAGTCTTGTTTATGAAATTCTTTAGCCACTTCTAGAACTTTGTTATGATCTCTTAAGTTTAATGCAATTTATTTTCTTTTAATCTTAAATCTCTTTTAAGTATTTGAAATTTCATCTTGATTAAGCACTTAATCTTCATAGATATTAGCGTTTACATCAAGATTAGTGAGTAGTCCATTTAGGATCTTTGGGTAAGGTAGATTATGGTAGATCTAGGTTGATTTATAATGCTTTAAGTTTAGATTGTTCATTATCTTTACTCTCTAGGTGATATTAGAGCTAGATTAGCCTTGATCATGTTAATCTAAATCATAGGAAGTTTCATGCCCAGAAGGTGTTCGATGACATTACTAAAAGGGCTTAGAGAGTGTTTTGTGTACCTAGCCTATGGAAATAAATGATTAGGGTGCTAATTGGTTAGTTAGACTTGTTATCAATGCTTATTTATTACCAAACTACGAATGAACGTTGGTGATGGTAACCAAGGTCATAGTGGAAATGGCCAATGAAAACAACGGTGAGCAAGTTCCTCACCATGGCCCTAGACCCGCTAGAGTGATTGGAGCTTCTGATGCACAAAATGTGCATGGAAACCGAAAAAGTATTAGGCCCCCGCTGGTTGGGAACATAAACTTTGAGATAGAGGCAAGCCTAATTAACATGTTTCAAGGATCAAAGTTCCATGGCCTACCAATAGAGGATCCATTAGATCATCTAAACCAATTCGACATGTTGTGTGGAACGATCAAGATAAATAGACTCTCCGAAGATGCTTTTAAGCTCCACCTATTCCCATTCTTTCTTGGGGATAAGGCACACCAATAGGAGAAGAACCTCCCTAGTAACTCCATCAACTCATTGGATGAGTGTAAAAAAGCTTTCTTGACCAAATTCTTCTCTACATCAAGAATCGTGAGCTTGACGAATGAGATCTCAAGCTTTACTCAAAAGAATGGTGAGAGCATTGGTGAAGGTTGGGAGCGATTTAAGGGTTACACCACCAAGTGCCCTCATCATGGGTTCTCTAATGCATCACTTTTGAGTACTTTATATAGAGGAGTTATACCCAAGTTTCGAATGCTTCTCGACACGGCAAGTAACGAAAAATTCTTGGATAAAAATCATGTTGAAGAAGGGATGTCCTTTGTGGAGAATCTAGCTTAAAGTGACATAAACTACAGAGAAGATTGTGATAGAGCTCCAAGGGGGAGTGGTGATTATGAGGATCAAAGAAGTAAAGAGATGAAGGCTTTGAATGAGAAGATGGATGATGTGCTCAAATCTAATACCCTAAAGTATCTAAGCAGTCGCTATAGTATTTTAGGGGTCAATCCACAAGGACTCAAGATAACACTCAATAGATTCTGGAATGCGTATTAAGCTAAGCTAAATAAATGTGATTAAGAATAACAAAACAAATAAATCAAGGAAGTAAATCAGTGGAGGAAAACGCTAGGCTTAGGGAAACTTGCAGGCAAATCAGAATTACCAAATCAAATCGATTGTCAAGAATTGATTAAGCTCCGCTCTCGAACTTGAAACACAGATGTAAAGTAAACCAACTGTCGTTGCGAAAACTATCTATGCCTAAACCTAGAATTCCAAATTTCTTTGCAAATTCTATGAATTTAAACAAGCATTAACGGTCAAGTTCAATTGTTCACAAAATCCCTAAACCAAATTTCTTTGCGAATAGGGCTTTTGCTCACCAAACACTAGATCAGGCAATCAATCACACTTTCGTGCCAATCAAACAACCTAACATCAGATTCTAGTTCGCGAGGCTAGAATAAGCATTAATCTCAAGTCTAGGTGAAAAGCTCTATAGATTATTCCCTAACAATTAATTCAGATCTAATAATTCATCAAATACCCTTAAGCAACCCTAATCCTAACAGGGAATCTACTCAGACATGGTGAATGCAATAAACATCATGAATAAAATAGATATCATAAAAATGAAATAGAGTAAGAATACAAAGAGGTTCAAGATTTCTTCTCCAAAACTCAATTGCAAAAAAAACTCTATCTCCAGAAATCACAAGGTATCTTTCTGGAGGCTGAAAAACCTAATTAAATAGATAAAACACGTTTAGGAGTTATCTCGAAAAATAAGGAAAACTTCTGGATAATCTTGGGTTTGTTTCGCGTTCTGGTCACTGGCATCGACCGATACTGTAAGTGGTATCGATCGATGCTAGGTTCTTTGGACGTGTTTCTCCCAAATGAATGGTGTCGATCGATGCTCCTCAGTGTCGATCGATGCTCCTCAGTGTCGATCGATGCTGAGCTTGTTCCCGAACGGCTTCAACTTCAGATTGCTTCAAAAGCTTCCAAATCCTCCAATTAGCTCCATATGCGCCTATAACTTGAAAAGAACCTGAAAGACTCTGAAACTAAAGAAAAGACTTAACAAAAAGACTTATATCATGGTTAAAAGTGGGTGAAAACCATGATATATCAACTCCCCCAGACTTAGTGTTTGCTTGCCCTCAAGCAAACAGAAAACTAAACAGAGAAAGAGGTTTGAAAACATGGAGACTCACCTTTTTCTTGAGACATAGTAATGACCCTTTTTCCAAGCTCCCAGTTGTCACCTAAACAGTTTCAGATCGGACCACCATGTACTTCTCTTTAGACTATTGCAGTTTCCCATTATCCACTCATTATCTCACAGCATCAATCATACTAAATCCTTCATTGTCGTTTCATCACTGATGTTGATATTCAGGAACCTTCTAGATTCTTCCTCATGCGATATCATGACTAAGGAACCACCCAGATTTTATACTTTGGTATTTATTTCCTCTCCCCCAGACTTATCTCTTTTTATGTTTCTGATTTTAAATTAAGCTTCGCATACACAAATCAAGGTTCGAGACGCGAGTATTGATGGTGATGGCCACCTAATCCCCGGTTCTCCCCTCTCAAAGTGTCAAAAATCTTAGGCGAATAATAGGGTCTCAGGAAATGTTCCTACCCCTAGCTTCAGACTTTTGTGTGATCATTCCTTATCCAAGTAGAACAATAGAATCACAGGAAGTATTCCTAGCCCTCTACTCGGCGAAAATCATCTCATCTTTTATGCATTATATGTATCATTGTGTATTAGGGGAGAGGTCTACCATATTCTTCAAACGCATGGGTTCCTTTGCCAGATATGAATGATGAATCAAGTTCAGTGAATACCAACCTCAGGAGTGAAGTGCAAAATTGGCTCTGGATTTAGAAGAAATTTGCTGGAGACATGGGTGTTTCCTGGTCAACTGGTTAGCCTTTGGATTTTTCATTAGTCGATCTTAGAGCTTGTTCTGTGACAATGGTTACTCAAAAACAAAGTCAAGACACTGAAATCAAGCAAAGTTTCATAATCTCCAACAAGTTTGACTCAATAAAACAAAAATTTGACTCAAAAAGACTCAAAAATGGATTGACTCTAAGAAAAACAAACACAATGTCAGTAATCACTTCCCCCAGACTTAAACAACACTGTCCCCAGTGTTATCTAGCCTAGAGGAAGCAAAAGAAAGTACAAGAACATAATGGCCAAAAATGGTGCAAAGGTACCGTGGGAATGGTGGGTATCGATCGATACTAAAAACCGGTATTGACCGATACTGAGGGAGTATCGACCGATGCTAGTCAAGTATCGATCGATACTGAGGTCCTGTGTCTGCGATTCTGAAACCCGAACTCGTATCTACTGAAGCCAAAAGTTAGGTGAAGTAACTGTCAGATCAGAGAGCACAGTTAGAAACAACAGAATCAATAGATAGCCATAAGTTCCAATAAGTACTGACAATGAGATAGACAAGTTCAGAAAAGAAAGCAAAACAAAAGAAAAGAAAAGAAAAGAAAGGAAAATGTGAAACCCAGGAACAGAAACTAGTCTGAATCCTCATCATCATCGGAGTCTGAAACAGCGTAGCGCGAGGAAGGACCAGGAGTGGAGTGATTGGCGTCAATGGATGACATGCAGCGGCAGCGAGAAACAGCGGACCAAATGCTCTGAAGACTCTCCACGACGTATCTCTGAAAAGTGGCTCTCTCCATTGGCAGCTCTGGTGGTGGAGGAAATGAAGGTGCAGGAGCAGACGTCTGACGGCGCTGTGAACGACGAGGCCGACGCCCAGCAGAGTCAGCAGCTGGTGTCTCGTCTGCAGCGATAGGAGTGGATGGAAGCTGGCGTGGTGCGCAAACACGAGCGGATGGGGCAACCGAAAGCAGACTCGGGTCTGGATCAAAGTGTAGCCGAGAAGGGTGATTGCCGATGGTGGTTAGAGCGCGGTTGGGGAGCTGGACAAAGAGCTCTCCATCTATCGTGGGTAGGCACCAGCAACGAGTGGCCTTTATCCAACGCATATGTTGCATGTGTTGCTCATCCATGCGTGAGCGAGTAGTGACGATCGAGCAAGCTGAAGTGGAAATGCCAAAGTGCTGGAAGATAGGAGTAAGGAGGCTGCCGACTGACTCAGTCTTCCGTGCTGTGGCGTAGTTGCGACCAGAGAAGGGCTTGGTCTTCAGAGAGACCAAATGATGCGCAAAGAGAGCGCCAATATTGACCGCGAGGTTCAACTCGGGCCACTCATACCTTCTGCAATAACATCAGCTCCTAGATCCTCAGCTTGTTCGGCTCTATCTTGCATAGTAAGGTGGTGCTCAAAATGCGGGCGATGCAACGCAGAGTCGGGTGGCGGATATCAATCTGGGTCGAGGTCTTGGAGTTGTAGGCTCCAAGACCAATGTGTCGCTAAAAGACCTGCAGATCCTGAAATTGGGAAGGGAGAGCTATCTGCTGAGGATAAGGATCGAACCCATAGATGGCGCAGAGGTCAAGAATATGTAGCCTGTAGTGAACCCCTCTGATCAGGAAAGTCAACGTGCCCTCTGAAGCAGTGCGGTGGACCTCGTCTCTGTAATACACTCGAGCTGTGGCGAGTAACTGACGCACGAGGTCTGGGTAAAGATCTTACTACCGTGAGTAAAGAGTGCCCAATCCAATATTCTCAAGCATGGCAGAAAGATCAACGTCGATGCCTAGACGACGCATGGTGTGAGGATCGATGAAACGCGTAGGCAAGATGACAACACATAGCCACTCGTTGTAGAACAGAGTGTCATAGTCATCCCACTCCTCAGCTATGGGCCTGTAAACGCAAGCCTCACTCTCGTTCTCATTCTTAGGCAAACCTGCCCAATCGCGTCGCGGAATGATCCTCTTCCCCTCCAACTAAGGCCAGGGAGGCCTAGCAACAGGAACAAGAGCAGAGGGAGAAGGAGAACGTCGTGGCGCAGCTCGCAGGTTACTGATGTGGGCGTCAATGAAGCTCTGACGACCAGTGTCTTAGGTGAAACCGCCCTTCAAGACTCTGTAGCGATCGCAGGTCAAAATGGCGGTGATGACTCCGGCGTGCCAATGTGAGTCATAGAATGCCTCCACCTCATCTTGGAGATCAAAGGTGCGGCGTGGAGGATTGGAACTGGAAGCGTCATCCTGTCGTGCCTTCTTGCGGGGAGCCATCTGAGAAGAAATAAAAAAGAAAACAGAAGTCAGAATAGCTCGTTCGTCAAGTAAGTGCAGGCATCGATCGATACCAAGGGGTATCGATCGATACTCGGAGCATAGGCACAAAGTCCCGACATAGACGCAATTTCCCAGGAAACAATTGCAAATGAGAGTTGTACATAAGTACCTGGTCATTTGGTTCAAAGTGTCGGGAAAGGATCTTCTTGTCATGATAGGCTTTGGTCCTTTCCTTTTACAGCTTGGAATTCTCATAGGCGGAGTGTCTGATCTCATCCAACTCATTCACTTGAACCAGTCGCCTTTGAGCAGCAGACTTGATGTCGAAATTCAACAGGTTTTGTAGCCCAGGCTGCTTTGTGCTCTATCTCAACAGGAAGATGGCATGCTTTTCCATACAACAAATGGAATAGTGTTGTACCGAGTGGCGTCTTGAACGCTGTTCTGTAGGCCCAAAGAGCGTCGTCGAGTTTCAGCGCCCAATCCTTCTGTGTAGCACCAACTGTCTTCTCCAAAATCTCCTTGATCTGTCTGTTGGAGACCTATTTTTGTCCACTGGTATGAGGATGATATGGCGTGGTAACGCGGTGGTGTACACCATACTTCCTCAGCAACTTCTTGAAGATCTTGTTGATGAGGTGAGTACCCCCATCACTGATGACAACTCTGGGTACTCCAAATCGTGGGAAGATAATAGTCTTGAACAGCTTCAGGACCACGGCAGAATCGTTGGTAGGACTAGCAATTGCTTTTACCCACTTAGAGACATAGTCGACGGCGACTAAGATGTAGCGGTTCTGTCGCGATGGAGGGAATGGTCCCATGAAGTCAATACCCCAGCAATCAAAGACCTCAACCTCCAGGATGAAGTTCTACGACATCTCATGGCGCTTGCTGATCTTACCTCCTCTCTGACACACATCACAATGAGAAATGAAAGTGTGAGCATCTTTAAACATCGTAGGCCACCAGAAACCGGCTTGCAGAACCTTAGAGACCGTCTTGAATGTAGCAAAGTGCCCAGCATACTCAGAACCATAGCAATGAATTAGGAATTCTGGCACCTCAGACTCAGCTATACACCTTCTGTAAATCCCATCAGAACTGTGCTTGTACAAATATGGCTCATCCCAGAAGTAGCGTCTGACATCTCTCATGAACTTCTTCTTCACATACTTCTTTAGGTGCTTTGGTTCTAGATCAGCAGCAAGGTAGTTGGCTATGTCGGCATACCAAGGTTCAGCAGGAGTGGTAACAGCAAAAGTCTCCTCTGTATCAGGTAGATTTGTAGACGAATCGGCAGTGGAAGGTCTCTGGTATCGATCGATACAATGAGGGTATTGATCGATGCTTGCATCGTGAACCGAAAGCAACAACTCTTGAGGGTATCGATCGATACTCCAGGGGTGTCGATCGATGCTCGTCTTCTTCAGCGGCATAATCGAAGCCGAACCAGTCTCAATGAAGTATATCTTCTCCTCGGGAAAAGAGTCATCAATAGGAACCTCTTCACTGATTCTCATGCGCGAGAGATGATTTGCAACTCCATACTCTACTGCTTTCTTGTCCTTGATCTCTATGTCAAAACCTTAGAGCAGCAAAACCCATCGACACAATCGTGGCTTCATATCCTTATTTTGCAGCAGATACTTAAGAGCAGCATGGTCAGTGTGCACAATCACCTTACTCCCTATCAGATAGGAACAAAATTTCTCAAAGGAGAACACAACAGCAAGCAACTCCTTCTAAGTGGTGATGTAGTTCCTTTGGGCGTCATCTAGTGTTCTTCTAGCATAATAGATCACATGCAGCTTCTTGTCTTTCCTCTGTCCCAGAACAGATCCAACAGCATAGCCGCTCGCATCATACATGACCTCAAAAGGAAGGCTCCAATCTGGTGGTTGCACAATGGGAGCAGAAACCAATGCTTTCTTGATCATTTCGAACGCAGCAAGACACTCTGGCGTGAAATCGAAGGAGACATCTTTGCACAGCAGAGCAGTAAGCGGGCGGGCTAGCTTGGAGAAATCCTGAATGAACCTGCGATAGAACCCGGCATGACCAAGGAAACTCCGAATATCCTTCACTGATGTAGGCGGCAGGAGGTTTGTCATGACCTGAATCTTAGCCTTATTAACCTCAATCTCAGCTTTAGAGACCTTATGTCCCAGAACGATGCCATCTTGGACCATAAAATGACACTTCTCCCAGTTCAGAACTAGATGCTTCTCCTCACAGCGCTGAAGTACCTTGCACAGATTATCCAGACATCCCTTAAAAGAAGACCCATAGACAGAAAAATCATCCATAAATACCTCCATGAACTCCTCGATCATATCTGAGAAAATGGACATCATGCATCTCTGAAATCTTGCTGGAGCATTGCACAACCCAAATGGCATCTTCCTATAGGCAAATATTCCGTATGGACAAGTGAAAGTCGTCTTCTCTTGATCATCTGGATGTATCGGGATTTGGAAGAAGCCTGAGTAGCCATCCAGGAAGCAATAGTAAGGATGACTAGCCAGTCTTTCCAGCATCTGATCAATGAAGGGCAATGGGAAGTGATCTTTCCTTGTCGCAGCATTCAACTTTCTGTAATCGATGCACATGTGATTCCCGGTGATTGTTCTCGTCGGAACAAGCTCATCTTTCTCATTCTTAACCACTGTGAATCCTCCCTTCTTAGGAACAACGTGAACCGGACTGACCCAACTGCTGTCAGAAATGGCGTAAATGACTCCTGCTTCCAGAAGTTTCAAAATTTCTTTCTTAACCACTTCCTTCAGATTCGGGATAAGTCTCCTCTGATGCTCAATTGAAGCTTTCGACTCGTCCTCCAGATGAATCTGATGCATGCACAGATCTGGTGATATACCTGAAATATCATCAAGAGAATAGCCGAGAGCTTTGCGATACTTGCGCAGCTTGCTCAGCAGTAAGGCGACCTCTGCGTTGTTCAAAGAAGAATTGACAATCACAGGATAAGTAGAGTTAGGGCCAAGGAAAACGTACCTCAGGCTAGCTGGGAGTGGCTTTAGATCAAGCTTAGGAGCTTTCGTTTCACTCCAATCAGGCAAAGAAACGGGCCTGGTGCGAGAGATTTGCAGCTCTTCCGGACGAAGGGGTTGGTATCGATCGATACCTCCTGTGGTATCGATCGATGCCTCTGCTTGGCTGTCAAGAATCGTCGCATAGGCAGCAGCAACCTCTGTGGGAATTGTCTCTGTCTCAGCTGAGCAAACCAAAGCTCTCTCCAAGGGATTCTCAGGGTGCAATCTTGAGAAATACTCATCTGATAGCTCACTGAATGTGTCAATGAAGAAAGTCTGACCATCGATGGTTGGTTTCTTCATCATCTTCTCCATATTGAACGTCATGACCAAATCACCAATGTTGAGAGATATCCGCCCATTCTTGCAATCGATTAGGGCTCCAGCTGTAGCTAAGAACGGTCTGTCCAATATCAGTGGATCTCGTGGTTCAGCATCATACTCAAGGACGATGAAATCGGTTGGAACTAAGAAATTCCCAATGGTAATCGGGACATCCTCAAGTAAACCTTCAGGGAATCAGATTGATCGATCAACAAGGATCAAGGAGATCCTTGTTGGTGTGAAGTCTGTCATCCCCGTTCTCTTAGCTATCGAATATGGCATAAGGTTCACACTCGAACCAAGATCGCAAAGAAAACGTTCAAACCTCTCCGTGAAGATTGTGCAGCCCAAGACAAAACTACCAGGGTCTGGTAATTTCTCTGGAATCTTGTTGAGAAGAATCGCACTGCACTCATGGGTGATTCTCAGCACTCCCTCGTCAAGGTTTACATTGCCCGAAACCATCCTCTTGATGTACCTTCTGAAAGCTGGTGCAGTCTTGAGAGCATCGACGAACGGGAGTTCGACCACTATCTTCTCTAACATCGCTCTGCATCTGGCCTCTTCTATTTCCCTCTTAGACTAAGCAGGGGGTTGAGGGAAAGGAATCTTCGGTACATAAACTCTGCCGACATGACCTGTTGTCTGCTTCTGGTCGGCCTTAGGAGGAGTATCGATCGATACAGGGGGAGTATCGATCGATGCCTTCGTTTTTTCAACCGGTTCTGCAGAAGTCTGAACAGGCAACGATCGAGGAAGGGGGGTATTGATCGATACTGGATGAGTATCGATCGATACTGGGGAATTTACAGGAAACTGATCGTTGTCATCGTCGTCTCAAGCAAGATCGACGAGTTGCTGAGGCGAGTAAGCCTTCTTCTGCTTTGGAGCAACCTCTCTTCCACTTCTCAACGTGATAGCATGAACATGTTCCCTCGGATTCACTATCTTTCCCGGTAGGAAACCATCCTGTCTCGTCACAGTTTATGCCGTCTGAGCAATCTGGGTTTCCAACTTCTTATGATGGATGTTCAAAGCCTCAATTTTCCCATTTAGATCAGTGTATAAGGCGTCCATCTTCCCGTTGAAGTCAACGGTCATCTTCTGCTGCCCCTCAAGAATCTATTCAAGCATAGTCTTGACTTTGCTTTCCTGAGTCTTGGGAGGTGGTGTCTGATAGGACAAATTCCCATAAGTGCGAGTGTACCCACTGTTCTGAAATGGCTTCTGAGCTCCGAAATTTGCAGTCTTGAAATCAGGTTTGAAACCTCCTCTCTAAGAGTTGTTAGTGAAGCTGCGGTTGTATGAATTATGAAACCCATTACCACCTATGTAGTTGACATCCTCTGCTTCACCTTCTTCGATGTTCTCGACTTCCTCAGCAAAGTGCACTGCCTTCTGCTGCTTACCCAATAACAGACTGTGAACTGAATCCAGCTTCGCATGTACCTCANATCGATGCTGAGCTTGTTCCCGAACGGCTTCAACTTCAGATTGCTTCAAAAGCTTCCAAATCCTCCAATTAGCTCTATATGCGCCTATAACTTGAAAAGAACCTGAAAAACTCTGAAACTAAAGAAAAGACTCAACAAAAAGACTTATATCATGGTTAAAAGTGGGTGAAAACCATGATATATCAATGGATAAGGTCTTGCAAGCTACTCAAAAATGATTAACTATGTAGGAGAATTTGTTGGTAACCAAGGACCTCAAGAGATAGGTGTTGAAGCTTGTTACGAGGGTCAATGTGAGGTGAACTTTGTTGGTGGTTATCAAGGAGCTTACAACCCAAACTATCGTAACCATCCTAATCTCTCTTATCAAAGCACCAATATGGGATACCAACAAGATCTCTCTTATCTTCTTATGAAGCCTCAATGACAAGTCTTTCCACAAGAGAACTTCCAAATTAAGCCTCAATTCACCAACCAAGGAAGTTCTTTTATTCACACTACAAGAAAACATGCCATAACCGACGGGCAATGATATGCTCAAATTTAATACCCTAAGAGTACTAAAGCAGTAGCTGCAGTATAGTAGGGGTCGAACCACAAAGACTCAAGAAATCACTCAATAGAATATAGAATTCGAATTAAGCTAAGCGAACAAAGTAATGCAGGAAATAAACAGCAGAATATAAAAGTTGTGAAATTCAATGGAGAAAATACGCTAAGCCTAGGGAAATTCTCAGGTAAATCAGAATTGCAGATCAAATAGAATGTCAGGAGGATATTAAGCATTCTTGAACTTGAAACACAAATGTAAAATCAACCACCCGTCGCTGCGAAGATTATCTATGTCAAAACCTAGCATTCCAAATTTCTTTGCAAATCCTATGAATTCAAACAAGCATTAATGATCAGATTCAATTGTTCACAAAATCCTAAACCAAATTTCTTTCCGAATAGGTCTTTTGCTCATCTAACACTAGTTCAGGCAATCAATCACACTTTTGTGCCAATCAAACAACCTAAGATCAGATTCTAGGTCATGTAGGTAGAATAAGCAGTAATCACAAGTCTAGATGAAGAACTCTACTGAATTTCTCCTATCAATTCAGATCAACCTAACAATTCATCAAACACTTTTGAACAACCCTAAACCTAACAAAGAATCTACTCAGACATGGTGAATGAAGCAAACATCATGAATAAAATAGATTGCATAAAAGAGTAGAGTAAAGAGTAACAAGGGTTCGAAATCTTCTCTCTCAGGAACAGAGTTTCTGACTTCTCTCCCTCTCTCAAAACCCGAATAATGAATAAAAATCTAGTCTCCTCTCTAAAAGTGGCTAAAAACCCTAAATATAATGCTAACACACGTTCTGAGCTTAATTGTAAATAATAGAATCTTCTGGGCCAAGTAGCAGAATCTTCAAACTTGTAAAATCACGTGTTTTCTTTTCCTGCGGTCGGTGTCGATCGATACTGGGTTGGTGTCGATCGATACCAGGACTCTGTGCTCGCCAGACTGGACTGTCTTCGCAAAAACTGGCATAACTTTTGATCGCACCGTTAGAATGGCCTCAAACCACTTCCAAATGAAAGCTACTCCATTGATCTGTCTTGAATCCAAATTTGAGCTCAATCCAACGGTGGGAAATTATTCCACGGACGCCAAAAAGCTCCAGAATACTCCAAAAGCTCCAAACGTGCTAAAACCTGAAAAGACTCAAAAAGACTACAAAAACACTAGAAGGACTCTAAAAACAAGACCTATATCATGGCTAAAAACGGGTAAAAACCATAATGTATCAGGCAAAACCTTAGGTAAGTCGTCGGTTTAGGCCATAACCAATGGATAACCGATGAGACACGTCCGTCGGTCCTATGTCGTTGGTATTTTGTTGCCGTCGGTTTTCCGTCGCTTAAAATGGATGGCAAAACAACGGGTTTACCGACGGGAAACGGTGGCCGGACAAATCGTCGGTATGCTGGATGATCGTCGCAAATAACTGACGAAAAAACCGACGGGACGTAACTGTACCGACGGGGCGATACAGACGAGAACATCCGTCGCAAAGAACCGACAGGTAAACTGACAGGTCATAACCAACGGGTATTCCGACGAGCTTTACCGACGGACTGGAACCGAAGGGTATATTGACGGGATATATCCAACGATTTAACTGACGGGAAAATGAAGAACAAACCGACGGCAAACCGACGGACGGATTAAAAATTAATTAAAAATTATTTTTTTCCTGATTTTAAATTAATTTTATTATTAATAAAACTTGAATAATAAAATTATTTAAATAATAAGAAATATAATAAATACGAAATTGAAATTGAAATTGAATAATATTCAAAAACATAAAAACCAAATCTAAATATTCAAATTCAAAAGAAATTAAACCGAAAATGGAAAAAAAACCTAAAATTCAACGGGTTCGTCGGGTCTCTCGGGTAAGCACGTCTCATCTCTGCCATAAAGCAGTCCTCTCCTCAAGCTTCCTCTTTGTTTCCCTCCGCGCTTCTTCCATCTCTTCGGCTCTTCTCCAGTTTTTGACCCTTTTCTCTTCCATTTGTCGTTCCAAAACCGCTATACGAGCCTCTTTCTCTTTGAGCTCGTCCGCGAGCGAAGGATCAGTGTATGATTGAGAAGACGACGATGACCGACCAAGGGATTTAACTCTTTGTGTTAGATTTCCTAACCCAAAGACACGACCCTTGGTTTTTCGGAGTTTCCTACAATTTAAAACAAAATTAGTAATTAAGAAATAAGAAATAAATCAGAAAATAAATTTAAATAAACGATTTACCTCATAAAAGATTTAGTTGATCACATCCGGAGGGAGATCATAAGTATTTGATCCTTGAGACATCGCCGTTTCCTCAATTCTCTTCGACGAACTTCTGAAAATATCCTTCGCCACACCATCCTGAATTTTGTTAGTTTGTCGGTTGGTGTGCGTATACTCCATCAATTTAGGGTTTTCTCATAAAGGATTTCGTGGCTTGTTAGATAAGTTGATCTATTAGGATTCATAATCTGAATTAGTTATTCACCATAGGTTGTTCTCAAAGCTAGTTCTAGGTTGACGAATCTGGAATTTAGATCTTAGGTTGATCAATTAGACACGAGAGTGTGATTGGAAACCCGACAACCCTAGGGTGAGCAAAATAACTATGCGCAAAGAAATTTGGTTTAGTTGTTTTGTGAACATATCAAACCTGAACTTTAAAGCTGGTTTAGATCTTTAGAATTTGCAAAGAGATTTGAGATTCTAGGATTTAGATTTAGATAATTCTCGCAACGACAATTGGTTAATTATAGCTTAGTGTTTTGAGTTCAAGAACCGTGCTAAATCTGAATCCTGATTGATTGATTTGCCTGCATTCCTTGATTTCCTGAGAAATACCCTGAGCCTATTTTCCCTCCATTGATTTTACAACTGCTTTTAATCGTTTGCTGTTTTCAATTACATTGATTTTGCTTAGCTTAATTCATATTCTATAATCTATTGAGTGATTTCTTGAGTCTTTGTGGTTCGACCCCTATATACTGCAGCTACTGCTTTAGTACTTTTAGGGTATTATATTTGAGCATATCAAATTTTGGCGCCGTTGCCGGGGACTCTAAATTCACCATTAGATTTTAGATTAGAGTTTCGACTAAGTTCGTCGGTATCGATCGATACCCAGCTGGTATCGGTCGATACTCGTCGTAATTTTTTTTTTTTATTTTTGTTACTTACGTGTTTTTGACTCTTGTGTTTCAGGAAAGCAAAGGAGCCAGCAGAGATGAACAACCCATTGGTTCTAGTTCGTGATGAGGCTGGTGCTTACAGAGACCTAGAGGGTCGTTTGTACAATGAGAGAGGGCAACGTCTTGACGAAGAAGGAAACGTCATTGTCCCTCAAGCTGTTGTTGACGCGCGAGCTGCGCGCGGGAACGAGGGGAACGCTGTGGTTAATCGTGCTAGGACGATTGGTGAGTACAACAGGCCTGATCAGTTCTATGCCAATCGAGCAGCGATTCGTGTTCCTGCGTTTCAGAGGAATGACTTTGAGCTGAAACCTGCATACTTCACTCTTGTGGGTCAGCATCTTTTTCATGGTCTTCCTCATGAACACCCTATGGATCACATTGAGAGGTTTGAGGACTTGGTCACTAGCATCAAGTACAATGGAGTGTCCTATGATTTCCTCTTCTTTGAGCTCTTCCCATACTCTCTTGGTGGAGATGCAGCTTATTGGCTTAAGTAGTTACCGCCTGGATCACTGACCACCTGGGAAGAGACTAAGAATGTGTTCCTGAACAACTTTTATGATGATGCGAGATCCGAAGAGCTCAGGAACAAGATATCCCAGTTTTCTTAGGGAGCAACAGAGGCATTTAAGGCTGCTTGGGTGAGATTCAGATCCTATCAAAGAGATTGTCCACATCACGGCTTCTCACAGGTTCAGTTGCTGGGTATTTTCTTCAGAGGGATCGATTGGAGGTATCAGATGACTCTGGATGCTGCGAGCAATGGTAATTTCAACACGAGATATCCCGATGATGCTTATGTGCTTATTGAGAACTTGGCGTCTATCAATAGCACCAAGAACGTAGATTACGAGTGGGAGAAGCAGAAAGGGAACTCTGATGGTTCACAGATTGCTGAGGTGCATGCGAAACTGGATTCGGTGCATAATCTTTTGATGGGCAAGCAGAAGAAGGATGTACACTTTGCTGATAAAGTCGAGATTGAAGATAAGGTTGAAGCAGAGGATGTTAATTACATTGGTGGTACTGGTTTTCAGAATCAGCGGTATCAGTTCAACAACAACCAAGGATTCAAGTCTGATTTCGGAGCTAATTCCTTTGCCCAGAAATCGATGCAGAGCAGCCATTACACTCGCACCTACGGGAGTTCATCTTACCAAACTCCGCCGCCTAAGACTCAGGAGAGCAAGGTTGAATCCCTGCTTGAACAGATCCTTGAGGGACAGCAGAAGATGACAGTGGATTTTAATGGGAAGATGGATGCCATGTACACATATCTGAATGGAAAAATAGAAACTCTAAAAATAAATAAGAAGAAGCTAGAAACTCAAAAAACTCAAACTTCAGCAACTGTCAAGAGAAAGATGGTTCATGCACACAATGAACACGTCAATGCAATCACCACAGGAGGTGATTTTGAACCTGATATATCAGTGTCGACCGACACCACCCAGTGTTGATCGACACCAGTGCATATACTTTCATCGAGCGACACCACAACCTGTGTCGATCGACACCAATCTGGTATCGGTCGACACTCCTCTCAGACTCAGACAGAAACGACACAGATGAGCAGTGTCGATCGACACCAGACTGGTGTCGATCGACACCCCCTGCAGATTGAGCTAAAAATTTCAAACACACCCAAGATTATCGAGGAAAGGGGCTATGTGCCCAAGATACCTTTCCCTCGACCTCCCAGAAAGTCTAATCAGGAAATAGAAGAAGCCAGATGTATGGCAATAATAGACAAAGTCCTGATTGAAATCCCTCTGATTGATGGAGTAAAGTTCTGAGGAAGCAGCTCTGCTCACAAAGGACATCAGTGAAATTATCCTGAAAAAGACAGTTTCAAGGAAAGAGAAGAAGGTGAAAATCTCTGAACATGTCAGTGCTATGATTCAGAGTAGGATTCCAGAGAAGCTACTTGATCTAGGAAGCTTTGTACTAGATTGTTCCATCTCAACTAAAAGGTTCCCTCATTCTCTCTGTGATCATGGCTCTAGCATTAACCTGATGCCTCTCTCTGTTGCTGAAAGCCTTGGGATGACCGATTTTGTTCCAACAAAGATCTCTCTCCTCTTAGCTGATAGATCCAAAAGGATTCCAGAAGGTGTCTTAGAAGATGTCCCACTAATGATTGAAGGCTGTATGATTCCCACAAACTTTGTGGTTTTAGAATATGTTGAAGAACCTCAGGATCCTCTTATTTTGGGAATATCATTTTTGGCAACAGCTGGTGCCATCATTGATGTGAGAAAGGGACAGATAGAGCTTGATTTAGGTGACGAAGTCATGAGCTTCAACATGGACAATCTAAGGAGGAGATCTACCATTGATGGACAAACCTTTTCTGTAGAGATTTCCATGGATGAGGACCCAACCACAGAGCATTCAGAAGACATTACTGCTGGGTATGTCAAAGTGTTGGATGCTACTGAGCAAATGAGCAAGCTGGTTGTTCAAGAAGATTTGGTTGAGAGCTCTGAAATGAACGATGTGCCTAAGGATTGGAGTGAAGAGTGTCTTTTCACTACTAGGCTCGAGGAAGAAACTCCAATTAATGCCAGACTGCTGGAAAATGATGTCTTTACAATGGAGGCAAGGATTGCAGAGCTAAACTAAAGAAAAAGTGGTGAAATTCGAGTTTCAGACCTTGCGTCGGTCGAAGCAGCATTATGCCAACCAGCTGATTCCAAGCAAAAACCCCCACCTCTCACACACCAGACACCTCGGAGAAAGCAAAGGTACACACCTTCTTTTTCCAATTCCAAACCACCTAATGTCATCAATCATATGTTTCCATCTACTTCACACTTAAGCAAGCCGCGGGATTCTCGTCGAGCGCTTGTTGTTTCTTTTGATGACTGTGCAGGAAAACGAAGTATCCCACCCAATCTTCTATCCCACACCTATGCTGTTCCTCACTTCCTTGGTAGACCACATGCAATTAATGCTTACACACTACCTTGGATGAGACGTTTGTCACAGATGCATTCACTATCTCTCTACGAACCACCCGACGCCTGAGCCCCGACACGGTCAAGCTAATGACATTAAACAAGCGCTTAGTGGGAGGCAACCCACTAGTGAGTCTGTATATCAGTTTTAATTTCAATTTTACTTCAGATTTTGTGTCTTGTGTCTGCACGAGAAACAGGTCCAGACGAGTAGTATCGCTCGACCCCAGTCAGTGCCGATCGATACCACATCCATGGAAAAGGAGCCTCTGTCGACAAACACCTGGTATCGGTCGATACTAAGCTGTATCGGTCGATACTGACCATCACACAAACGGTAACTTCTTTGCGTTTCATTCTCAGTCTGTTCCTTTGATTTCTTTTGCCAACTCTAAACTAGACAACACTGAGGACAGTGTTGTTTAAGTCTGGGGGAGGTAGTGGCTGACAACGTGTTTATTTTTCTTAGAGTAAGTCGTTTTTAAGTCAAAATTTGTTTTATTGAGTCAAAACATGTTGGAGATTATGATATCATCTTTTTCTTGAATCTATTGTTCTGACCTTGCTTTTGAGTGACCAGTCTTACAGAATCAGTTCTAGATCGACTAATGAAAAATCCAAAGACTGACCAGTTGACTAGAAGACACCCATGTCTCCAGCAGAGTCCTTCCAAAGCCTGAGCCAAATTATTGCACTTCATCATTGTGGTTAGTGTTTATAGAGCTTGATTTATCATTCATATCTGACAAAGGAACCCATGTGTTTGAAAATAATGGTATACCTCTCCCTTGACACACGTTGGTAAATAAGATGCATAAAAGATGAGATGATTTTCGCCGAGTAGAGGGCTAGGAAAATTTCCAGTGATCCCATTATTCTACTTGGATAAGGAATGATCACACAAAGGTTGGAAGCGAGGGGTAGGAACATTTCTCGGGACCCCATTATTCGTCTAAAGCCTTTGATACATTGAGAGGGGAGAACCGGGGATTCGGTGGCAAACACCATCAATACTCGCATCTCAAACCTTGATTCGTATATGCGAAGCTAAAAAAAATAAAAAAAAAAATAAAAAGAACATGATGAGAAACAAGTCTGGGGGAGAGAAAACAATACCAAAAAAAGTGAAAAATTGGGTGGTTCTTTTGCCAAGATAATGTATGGGAAAGAATCTAAAAGGTTCTTGAACATTGATTACAGTGACGAAACTGGCGATGAAGGTTTGGATGGATAATGTTGTGAAATAATGTGTGTAGTCTGGGAAGCTCCGATTGTCTACGGAGAAGTACATGGTGGTCAGATCTGAAGCTGATTAGGTGATATCTGGAAAGCTTGGGAAAATGGTCATTGCGATTTTTCAAGAACAGGTGAGTCTCCATGTTTTCAAACCTCTTTCTCTAGTTTAGCTTTCTGTTTGCTTGAGGGCAAGCAAAGGCTAAGTCTGGGGGAGTTGATATATCATGGTTTTTACCCGTTTTTAGTCATGATATAGGTCTTGTTTTTAGAGTCTTTCTAGTGTTTTTGTAGTCTTTTTGAGTCTTTTCAGGTTTTGGCACGTTTGGAGCATAATTAGAGATATTGGAGCATTCTGGAGCTTTTTGGAGTCCGTTGCAGAATTTTCCACCGTTGGATTGAGTTTAAATTTGGATACAAGACAGATCAATGGATTAGCTTTCATTTTGAAGTAGTTTGAGGCCATTCAAACGGTGCGATCAAAAGTTATGCCAGTTTTTGTGAAGACAGTCCAGTCTGGCGAGCACAGAGTCCTGGTGTCGACCGACACCAACCCAGGATCGATCGACACTGACTGCAGAAAAAGAAAACACGCGATTTTACAAGTTTGAAGATTCTGCAACTTGGCCCAGGAGATTCTATTATTTACAATTAAGCCAAGAGCGTGTTTTAGCATTATATTTAGGGTTTTTAACTATTTTTAGAGAAGAGACTGGTTTTTATCATTATTCTGAATACTTTGAGAGAGATTAGTTCCGGGTTTTTGTGGAAGACAATTCTGAACCCTTGTTTACTCTTGATTTATTCTATGCAATTCTATTCAATTATGATTTTTGTTTCATTGATCATGTCTTAGTAGATCTCTTTTAGGTTTAGGGTTTTCTCATAAAGGATTTCATGGCTTGTTAGATAAGTTGATCTATTAGGATTCATAATCTGAATTAGTTCTTCACCATAGGTTGTTCTCAAAGCTAGTTCTAGGTTGACGAATCTGGAATTTAGATCTTAGGTTGATCAATTAGACACAAGAATGTGATTGGAAACCCGACAACCTAGGGTGAGCAAAATAACTATCCGCAAAGAAATTTGGTTTAGTTGTTTTGTGAACATATCAAACCTGAACTTTAAAGCTGGTTTAGATCTTTAGAATTTGCAAAGAGATTTGGGATTCTAGGATTTAGATTTAGATAATTCTCGCAACGACAGTTGGTTAATTATAGCTTAGTGTTTTGAGTTCAAGAACCGTGCTAAATCTGAATCATGATTGATTGATTTGCCTGCATTCCTTGATTTCCTGAGAAATAACCTGAGCCTAGTTTCCTCCCATTGAATTTTACAACTTTTATATTCTGCTGATTATTTCTTGCATTACTTTGTTCGCTTAGCTTAATTTGAGTCTTAATATCTATTGAGTGAATTCTTGTGTCTTTGTGGTTCGACCCCTAATATACTGCATCTACTGCTTAGGTACTTTTAGGGTATTATATTTGAGCATATCACAAGGACATTAAGAGATTGATATTAAAGCTTGTCAAGAGGGTCAATGTGAGGTGAACTTTGTTGGTGGTTATCAAGGAGCTTACAACCAAAACTATCGAAATCATCCTAATCTCTCTTATCAAAGCACCAATATGGGATACCAACAAGATCTATCTTCTCCTTTGATGAAGTCTCAAGGACAAGGCTTTCCACAAGAGAACTTCCAAACTAAGCCTTAATTCACCAACCAAGAAAGTTCTTTTATTCAATCTTTTCCTCAAGACTTTGATATGAAGGAAATGCTACAGCAATTTTGATACGGATCTGGTCGTGAAACTCACTTACAAAACCGGATGATGCGGAACTTTCCCAAGGAGCTAGTCTCTAGGTAGGTAGAAGAATAATCCTCGACTTCAAAGGACCCGCGGAGCACGAACTAGAGGTATATTAAACTAAAGATCCAATACTCGACGCGAACCAAAAAACCAAGGCGGTGAAAACGTCCGAATGAAGAACCCGCAAAACACGAACCAAAGGTATATTAAACCAAAGACCCAATTATCAACTTAACACGCTTCTACACGTTTTTGTCAGTGATTGGTCACACAAGTGTGATGGAAAACACTTGATAAACCGGTTGATCGTTTGGATCTCACACGCAACGATCGAAAAATTCACAAGGACCTCAAAGGAGAATCACTCTCAAAAGAAAATGTTTTTATTAAAAAAGTTGGATGCCTTTCTCCAATGAAGATTACATGAAGTCAAAGGAAAAGAAACTTGAAAGATAAGATAGAAATTAAATTTTCTTGAATACTAAAAGAAATAAAGATAGGAGTTGAATGAGAATTCAACTTTTAGTGTTCCCCTTCTCTCAAAATGACTTTTGGCCTTCATTTTCGTCATTCTTCTTGGCCACAAAAATGAGATATTTATTTTAGGCTTTCTTGGACTTGAATTAGGCTCAAAGTGGGCAAGAATTGATGTAATTTCTCCCTAAAAGAATTATGGATGTTTTCATTTCCCAAAAGCTCTTGAATCAGCCCATTAAGTGCCTCTTTGATCCTCTTAGCTTTAGCTCTAGTCACTGGTCCAACGGATACAAGCAATGCATTCTCCACGTTACCCTTGTTGCTCATGATATTCGTATCAAATTATTAGTGGGGCAAGCTAGTGGGACCACTGAACTAAAGAAGAATATGGATGAGAAACACAATAAGGTGGATTGCTCATACAATGAGCTTAATGCAATGTTTGAGGCCCTCAACTCCAAGATGAAACATATGGATCATCAAATAGCCCAAGGAGCATATTCTTCTAGTAAACAACCGGGAACATTGCTAGGTAAATCCGAAACTAACTCCAAAGAATATTGTAACATGATCCTATCAAGTAAGGTACCATTGGTTGAGGAGAATGAAAACGCAATCGAGGAGATTTCTAGACTTCTTCATGGTCCTAAGGTTTTAGAGTTGGTGGTTGCTAGAAAAGTGGAAGTTGAGAAGGGCAGTAAGGAAAAGGTTAGGGAAGCATGGTGGCAAAAAAGGTTGAGAAAAAGGAAACCCCTAGCCTTGAGCCTCCTCCTTATGAGCCTTCACTTCCTTTTCCCAGTAGAGTTCTTACCAAAGCTCAAAAGAAGATATTCTCAAGCTTCAAGGCCAATATAAATAGAGTTGGAGCTCCATTGCCTTATCTCAATAATTTGTCTCAAGTGTCAACATACAAAGATTTCATAAAAACCATACTTGCAAACCGAGAAAAAGTTGAAGAGCTTACGGAAGTGTTTGAAGCACCAAGCACAAAACCAGTTAAACCCAAGACTATTCCCAAGCTTGGAAATCCGGGTAAATTCTCTATAACTTGCTCTCTTGTTGATTTGGAGATTGATGATGCTTTATGCGACCCGGGTGCAAGCGTGAATGTGATATCACTTGAGATGGTAAAGAGCGTAGAGATCAATGACATGAAGCAACACTTTTCTTCCATCATGTTTGGAGATGCTTCTTAAAAATCTCCACTTGGTAAAATTGAATACTTCCCACTCAAGGTTAGCAATCGCATAGTCCCAACGGATTTGATGGTAGTGGAAATGAAAGAAACCCACAAGCTTCCTCTCATCCTAGGAACTCCATTTCTCGACACCGTTAGAGCAAACATCGACTTTCCAAACAAAAGAGTGACTCTTCCCCAAGTGAATACGAAGGTCTCTTATCCAATCAAACCTTCCTCTAAAATATTTTGTGGAACATTCACTAATTATTGAAGATTAGAAAGTGAGAAAGAGCCTACGAATTTGAACGATCAACAAGAAGAGGTCAAAGTTGTGAATATGAGGAATCGAGAGGCTCTAAAGCTAGATAAAAAAATCTTGAATGGTGAATGTCTACACTCCTTGTTTGATTAGCATGAAAGAGGTGCTAAAGATGTGAATATGGGGAATGTTAAGGAGATTCTTGAAAAGAACAAGAGGTAGATGAAAGAAACCCACCCTCCCGCCCTTGTTTTATCTTCGAACAATATGAACTTACACCCATTAAGACTCATAGATGGCGAAATTGAATACAAGGTGAAATGTAAGAAAACTTAAAAACTTTTTGCAAGTGTTAAAGTCAATCTTCACCACGGGTTTCAAAGTAACCAAGGGAAGGTTCAAGAGCTCCCCTCAAGGGTCATCACCATCAACCTCCAAGGTGGAACACGCTCTTTCTACCAATTCAATCGGCCTTTCAAGGAGTTACAAAACTCCTCATCTCGAACTCCCTCAGGATCAAGGCTAGGGCCAAGGTATGGTCCCCTCTTCCATTGTATATACCATTTAATTTCTCTTTTTTTTGTTTCTTTTCCCCTTCTCTTTAGCTTCTTGTAAATCAAGTTCAAGGGAGAGATTTGTGTCTTTGACTTGGTGTTTTGTGTTCTAATTTTCATTTTTGCATGTTTGAGTCTCATGTATTCACTCATTTGCATTAAAAAAATCATGTAACTTTGCATTTTCATTGCCTTTATGATTTAAGTCTAATAGCATTTAGGTTGCATTTGCACATGCATAGGGGATAGTGATAATATTACCTTGTAGAATTCGAACTTAGGATTGAGATAAATGCCATTGATCATGGTTATTTGTTGCTTGTAATTTCTTTTAAAAAAATGGAAAAGCCATGTTTAGTTCATTCATACATCAAAAACACCTACCTTTTTGAAACTTGCATGATTCTCAAGGCATCTCTATAAACTTGGACTTAATTTTAATCTAATCTTCTCTCTTAGGGAGTTTAAATACATTCTCATGGTATAAGATTCGGGTTTTCTTATTCACTTTACCATACTTTTGCTCACCCGAATGGCCATTCTAACTTTAGGAATGGTTCCCTTACCCTTAACCCTTACCATTTCTTTCATACCATCGATTGATTGTTGAGTGAGACATTTTGTTGTTGTTATGCTATAATTTTCAAAATCTTGAGAGTATTGAGAACGACAAAGGATTACCTCTTGTTTTAGCTAGCTCTTGGAACGTTATGAGACTAGCAATTAGGTTGGGAATGAGAGATATAGGTGGTTAGATTGAATATTGGGGTTTGGGAAAATGAGGTGAATGGTGAAAAGAAACTTTGGTCATTAGCCTAAAAAGAAAAGAAAAGCCTCTTAGGGAATAAAAGTGATAAAAAATATGCTCTTAGTCTCAAAGTGCAAAAAGATGTATTAGCTTCCCTTAAGAAGACAAAAAAAAGAAACAAAAAAAAAAAAGAAAAGAGAAAGAAAAGAAAAGATTTGGGAACAAGCTATAAAAAGAGATAGAAAAAAAGCTAAGAGTTAAGAAAGAAAAAGTTCTTCCCTATGAGATTACCAAAAGATAAAAAGACTTTGATAATGAGAGTTGAGATTTGGGGTTGAAAAGAGGCTTGAAAAGATTGTGCCAAGGGGGTAGAATTTGCATTTTGTATCATAAGATGGGTAGAACAACGAGAAGTACGACTTTGTACTCATAAATTGTTCTCGGTTTTATATAGATTTTGCATTTGTCTAGCACCCCTTTTTTTTAGAGTAAAACCAACAAAGAATAACTACTTAGAAACCACCTTAGCTGACCCCACAATCCTGTATCTAGGTCCGCCTTTGTTGCTCAATAATTTCTTTTAAGAACTTAAAATATGTGAAATAGTGACATCTATCAACTAAAAAGTAGTTCAGTCAAAAAACTAAAAATCATTAAATTAAAAAGTTATTGAACATAAGAATTTGAAAGAATTTGAAAGAATTTGAATGAATTGAAGTTTCCATATAATTCTAGTATTATTCAATTATGTATTTTATAGATTCTATTAAATTCTAGTGTTAATTCAACTTATTCATTAATGAATTCTATTAAATTATAGTGTTATTCAATTTATTTAAATAATAAATTCAATGAAATTCTAGTGTTATTCAATATTATGATTGTTTTGATGGTAACGTCATTTAAAAGGAATTTAATAGAAAGTTCACTTAAAGATGTTAAGAGACAATTCCGAGGGTTTTAACAAAGATTTGGATAAAATTATTTTTGCTAATTGAATTATTTTAAAGAATTAGGGAAATACACATATTTTAAAAAAGAATTAGGGGAATAGACATAAATGTTCTTATGTGGGGGAATACACATGAAAAAGAGAGAGAGAATCCAATGGTGTTTTTTTTGACAAAAATGCCCTCAGAATTGAGCGTCAAAAGTTAGAGCGCAGGGGAACCCACTGTAAGCAAAATGTCAGAATTAAAACAACAACAATAAATGCCACGTAATCATAGCTCTTTAGTATTCACAACTCGGAAATCATAATATAGCACATTATATTAACACGTAGCATGTATATAAATATATAACGAGATATATAAATACATACCATGACATATGAAGTTATATCATTGAATATAAATAGATAAAGAGATATTCAAATACATAGCATGACATATAAAGTTTATAAATAACTCGATATACAAAAACATAACACGATAAACGGATATATAGCGAGCGTCTTAGTTAATATCAAACTATAAAGGTGAAAACGATACTAATCTATCAAACCATCTTCTTCTTTAGTTCACTTTGTTCCTCTTCATATGTTCATATTCTCAAACTCGGCTGGAGCTCCAACATCATCAGACGGTGAATAATCGAAACGAGAACGTAGTCTGTTAGAATCTGGTCTCAATTTCCGGCTACGAAGCCTATCAAGATCCACAAACTCTTCGCCACCGTTCTCCACAAAGGTGCACCCATCATGTATCGATGATAGCATCGCCGATTTGGTGGTAAGCTTTAATGAGTCTGTTATCATCTAAAATTTTGGGCAATTTAATAAAATCAAAATATCATAATTTGGGTTGTTATCGATTTACAGTTTTGTAAGAATCATACATTGGTGTTTAAAATAAAGAGAAAGAAGAAAGAGTAAGAAAAAAGAGCAAGAGAAAGAGGAAGAAGAAGAGAAAGGACAAAAGGAAGAGAAACGATTGTATGAGATGTGAGGTTAAATTTGTCATTTTACCATGTTTTAGAAGGAAGTGTTATTTACAGTTTTGCCATGTATTCTTTAACTTAATTCTTTTGTGGTCGTATAGGGTATATAGCACAATTATTCTTCTTTTAATTCCTGAATTGAATACCCCCACCTAAATTAATTCTAATGAAAATATATATGAGCATATTATTAATAATCTTTTTAGCCTGACAAATTGTCCCTATGAATTAGGCTTATCACTTTAGTTTAAAACCTGCATGTATATCTTCTTATAGCGTGAAACGGTTTAGGGTTAAGACATGTGAGTTTAAACACACGAGACGTTGACTTGTGAGTAAGTTGAACATGTGAACTTATATGGACCATGTGACCTTGGACCCCAATCATTGAAATGCTAAATATTTTCAACTCTTATTTGGCATCTAAATTTTGTTTTAATTACTATCTAAACAAAAACGAGTAAATAAGATGTCTAAACAAAAATGTGTGCATTTAGTCCTCTTACGTACAAGCATCTAATTTCGAAACATATAGGGTCATTTATTTTTTACGATTTAAAGACAAGAACCCAACCAACGACACGTGAACATAAGTAGAGATACACATACACTTGGAGAAATAAGGAACCATTAGGCTTCCCCAAGTACTAAAATAAGGAAGGACCTCTACGGTGGCAACAAAAGGTTTTGGAGTTATGAGTGGTCACCACTCCTACCTCTTTGAAAAGGCATGTATTAACTCGAGTCCTAGAAGTCCAGTTCTCGTGTCCTCCCATTTGTTTAATAATTGCTTCTTGTGTGTACATAGACAACTTCATCTCTTCCGTCTAACTATATTTGAGATCACAGTATGTAATTCAAATTTAGCAAAAAACATAAAAAAAAAAACTAAAGACACAATAATAAAAACGAAAATAACGCGGAAAAATAACTAAAGAGACGTTGAAAATGGCAAGCTTCAGTCATCGATTCTAATAAAGTAATATGTATGAGTGTTTAATAAAACAAAAAATATTGTTTGCATATAATTGTAAGATAAGTGTAAAATATGTTGTACGTGTATGGTTGCAATAAGTTTAGAAAGGTGTGTAAAAATATATAAGGAATATGTCATATAATATTTCTTAGAGCTCGTAAATAAATAACGAACTTTGGGACATAGATGAAACCAAGCCAAGCGAAGTAAGTTCTATCGACTCTTGTATTATTCTTTTGAGTGTTCTTAATAAAAGTTCCCCTTTGTATAAACACCTTTCTTTCCATACATATATTGTTTATAACTTTCACTTTGATTCTGAAAAATCTCTTTTGTGGTTGTACCCACTATGTGTCTGTAAATGTGGTATCAGAGTCATGGCAGTCTAACCTTTGACTCCCCAGTCTTCCTGGGGAGTTATATGACTAAGAGTTGTTCTTCAACCTTATGCTTATAGAAAATATGCTCTTTGGTTGTCAAATATTAGATCCTCCACATAAAAAATCTAACTAAGCTAAGAGAAAAATTAATATAGAAAAGAAATTTATGAGGTTGTGAAGCGAAGTATCTTGAGACTCTTTTTCAGGTTATTAAGTGTGTTTGTCTCGGTTTGTGTGGCTAATTACCTCATGATTATTATTTTTATTATTCTAAGGGCTAAATCAAAGAAGAAGAACAATTCAAAGAGTATTATTACTTTGAAGGATAGATAAGAAACAAAGTATTCTGTCATGGTTTATGGTCTCTACATACTTACCATGTAAAGTACATCCTCTTTGTCTATAACGTTCTCTTATAGAAAATCAAACGCTAGTAAAATATAATACCTTTATAAAGTAGAATATGTGAGGGACTTACCCAACTTTTTTTATTAAATCCATATAAAATTTTCACAAAACCAAACTCTACCTTCCCAAAAAACATTAGACAAGTCTTTGGTCCAAATAAACATGCTACGAGAGAACTTGTTTTAGCCTCCCAACTAGAACAACATTTGATTCCGGCAACTGAAACAGAACAAATGATTCCCCCCTCCCCTCCTGCCTCGACGAAACAATGGTACATCAAAGGATAATTCATGGCTACACCCATCTTCACTATGGAGCAATACGCTTGGCGTTAACTCTTTATGGAAGAAAAGGCTTACTTGTAGTATCAAGAGTCGCTCTTCTAGACACCATATGCAACGAATATCAGCATGCGTGTATAGCCACCATCCAAACAACCTTAAACGATGATACTGTGTTTGTCACGCTCTTCCCAAATTTCAACGTGGCAATAGAAGACCCTCAAATTTACCAGAGCATGAAATCCAGCTACAAATCACTGGCGCACCTCAAGTAGGAAACACGTATACATCTACACTCCATCTTCAGATGGCATACAGAGTTAAGAACTATGCTATAGATTTAACTCTCTCACGAGATACTGAAGATGCATTACTCATACAGTTGCAGTCACACCACAGTCCATCAAGCATCCATATCCCTAGAAAAATCCCCAAAGATGAACTAATCAAGTTACATTCAGAATCGTGGGTGACAAACTACGAGAAATTTCATGATAGAAGCACTCGAATACAGCCGGTGGATTCTTCCATCCATAGAAGAAAACATGAAGTCGTAAAAATTGCTTTTAAAACTCAAGATGAAAAACCAAGACCACAGCCTTTTGCGCAGAAATAAATACAATCTTCCCACCAAAAGACATCGAGTCCATAGAACTGGATACACGCCTACCTGGTGTCCTAATTGAATATTTTGATTCACTCGTATATCCTGTCTACTCGTTTGCTGACAAAATAGGTCACAAATTCTTTGATATTTATGATTGCCAAAATTACCTAATGGATAGCTCAGACGAAGAAGAAAGATCAAGGCGAATAAGGAAGAAAAAAATTTCCCAACAAATTCTCAAAGAACGCTATGAGTCAGGAGACCCAAAGTTTGGCCTTCTCGGAGAACCCAATGGAAAAAAGTTTGAATACTCTGTCTTGTATTCAAACAATTAAAATCCAAAACTCCAGACATAGAAGAGACACCATTAAGCTACATGGTTGGTCCTTCATCATCTCAAAGATCCCCTTTTCCCCCACAAAATTTTGAGGAGAGCAACACAAAACATGTGTGAAAAATCAGAAACCCAAACATGAAAAACCCAGACGGTTCGATGAAACAAGTCAGTGCACTATAAACAACACTAAATTTGCAGTTAGAGAATGCAATCACACATAATCATCTTTTGAGTCAAATTGACAGAAAGGTAACCGTCATAGACCTTTCCAACAAAGAATTAACCAAAATAATATATTTTCTCCACCAAGAACTTCTTCAGCTAGCAGCACTGTTTCTACGAATTTACCCATCATGTCCCAAAAGGAGTGAGAATTAAAAGCCCTCAACGCACAGTTAAACTGCTTACAAAACCAACCCACAAATCAACCTGAAATGCCATATGACATCTTCACACCTTATGCCATATACTCTCCACCTTACGATGTCCAAATACAACCCTTATCTTTTTCCCAAGATCCAAGCATTTTTGGATCATCTTCCCTCTTATCTACTCGGATTTTTGAAGAAAAACATACTGGGGGAAAAAAGAACTTGAGCAAAACACCTTGAAAACTCAATCTGAAAAATGTGAAGAACAATTCATGGTAGAGCATGTCAACCCCATCACTACTTTCCTCGAGAAAGTAGCAAAGCAAGAAACAAGTTCCAAGCAACAGTACATAACCAAAAAACTTTAAGATAAAGATGAAGACCTAGAAGATGACATTTTAATCCCAAATTTTACGATGGATGGATAAGAAATCTGGGAGGAAATTGTCTTTCCCTTTGATTTGTTTGACGTCAAAATTCCACTCTGAAAACCAACTAGCCCACCTTAGTAGTTGTGCTTGCGGTAGATTTTTTGCTTGAACTGGATCATTTTTGGAGATGATTACATATCCATTTCAATGAGGAAATGTTGGCCCACCTAGTGAAACTCAAATTTTTCTATCCCTCTTTTGACTGCAAGTATCTCCTTGTAAATAGAGCGGTAGTGCTTTTCACTCTTTGAAAGCTCCGCTTTTGTATCCACATATATGTCGTTTGCTTTTTTATCTTTCTTCAAGAGTACTGCTCCCCAATAGCAATCACTTGTGTATATTTTTAGAATTATTTTCCCTTTTAACGGTATTTTTTATATTGGCAATGTCTTCAAAAATTTTGACTGCTTCCGTACAAATCTGACTCCAAGGAGGGGCATTTTTCTAAAGTTGCTCTGAGAGGACTGACATTTGTTTTGCTAAACCATGGATAAAGTCTGCCATGTAGTTGACAATGCCAAGAAATTGTTGAACTTGCTTAAAGGAGAGCTTCTCATATGGAAATTTGTTAAGTTGAGTTGAGTTGCAATGTGAGGCTCGAGATGGTATTGTCCCTTTGAGATAAGTTTTTTTTTATTAAATCAATTGGCAATTTGAGTCAATTGGCTTCTTTATTTAAATTTTAATCTCGATATGCATTCCAAGGAAATCAATCTTCGGTTCTCCAACTACCGTTTTCTTCTCAGAGAGCATAACGTCATACTTTTGAACTATGTCATGGAACTTTGCCAACAATGAAGTATGCGAATCAATGTCTGAGGAGAAAGACAGAATATCGTCGATGTATATCAGGGAATTCGGTAGGATTTGCTCAAAAATCTTTACCATGGATTTGGAATTGTAGGGTGCTACCTTTAATCCAAAAGGCATGACTTATAAGTGATAATGGTGATCTGCTATGCAAAACCCTGTTTTTAGTCAGTCTTCAATTTGAATTCCAAATTGTCAAAAACCCGCTTTGAGGTCAAACTTTGAGAAAATTTGTGCTTGTGGGAGTTTTGGGAATAAGACTTCTCTTTTCGTTAGAGGAAAATTTTCATCTGCCAAAAAATGATTGAGTGGTTGATATTTGATAACCATCTGAATTTTTCTCGTACTTGTTCAGCCCTTTTGTTGACATAGAATACTTCACATGCCCATAGTGAAGTAATTTTCTCGATTATGTTTTCTTTATGAAGCTGATCAACTTCTTCAACTGCAAGGTCGTAGTGATCTGGATTCACCCCTGGGAACCTTGCCTTTGTTGGATTTATATCTTCATTCTTCTTGAATGGTAAGGAAATGAAGAAGTCATGGTTTTTCCACAATGGTGATGAACATTTTGTGAGAAACTCAGTGTGGGAGGAGGCACAAGAGGTCTTGATGATATCTTCTTTGATGGGGTTCAAGATTTCCATGGGATATAGGTAAGAAATAGTTGTCCAAGGTAGTAAGTGGTTTTTTTCTTTAAGTCCCTTGGGGTGCCAATATACTCTTTTTAGGTTGTGGAGGACATCAAATCCAAGTATAAAGTCTTTTCCGGGTAGGTCGGACCTGTATACTTTAGATTTAATCATATAACCCGGGAGGTGTTAGATGTAATTGGGTTTACTGATGAGTGATATATGAAATATTTGGCCATTAGTTGCCTTGAAAGCCACCGACCATGTGTTACAATGGGAAGATGGAAGTATGTGTGGCTTGATGATTAAGGAAGCGGCTCCTGTAACCAAATAGGCTATGACAGGTATGGGCTTGTCGTATTTGGTGGGAAAGATGTAGATCTTGGCATTTGGAGATGGTTGAGATATGTACACCAATTTTTCTTTCTTCAGTGTTCAACCTTTCAAGCGTCAAACATGTATAGGTCGAACATCATGAAATGATCATATATATCTTCTTCTTCTCAGTATATGTTTCTTCTGACAATTTTTCATCTTGTTCTATTCCCATTGCAAGGACAGTGTCATCTGTTGGTTCATCGTCAAGAGAAAATATTGACTCGATGTCTAAGTTGTCAATGTCATCGATCTGGGCTAAGTATCCAAGAAGGTTGTCTCTCTTTTTCTTGTTTGGGTATTGCTTTGCATAGTGACCTTTCTTCTTGCAGATGTAACATCTATCTAACTTCTTAACACCTCTTTGCGTCTTCCTTCTGAAGAACTTCCACTTCTTTCTTCTGGATAGCTAGGGGTATTTCTTTTGCCATTTTCTCCTATATTTTTTTTTTCTTTTCCATATTGAGAGGAGCATCCGCATCTTTTTTTCTACACTTGATGGAGAGTTCTGGACGATCACATGCTTTGCCTAGAAGTTTTGTTTATTTATGCAATTGTTTGATGAGCTTCTAATGATTGCATAATTTCTCAAGCGCAACAAGGGATGTTTGGTATATTTCTCCCAGCGATGCTTGGTTAAGTGGCATATTCATGAGTGATAATATATGCGACGTCTCATTTCAAAGTGGTTTCGGAAGTGAGTTCAAATACGCTTTCTTAAGATTGACGTCATAGTCCATTTTAGACGTAAAATCTTTTTGACAACCTCACATAATGCTTTTCCAGATTTTTTCTTTTGAATGAACAACACCTCATCCTTAGATACTTCTCTCTTGCTCGGCCATTGTAATGATCCCATGTGCCAAATAATTCATTGTGGATGTGTCCGATCAAAGCATATACTGTTGGTGATTGGCGTATCTGCAGTTGTCTGTATTGGTGAAGCCTTATCCACCAAATTTTGAGCCTTCCTTGGAATTTGGAAACCAGTTTATATGTGACTGTTGGAAGAGTGGCTCTTGGGTTTAGAAGGTGTTTAGTAAGCGAAGCATGCATCTCGTAAATCTTATCTCGTCATTTTGATGGAGGGACATCATCAAAAGAGAAACCATTATGTGGCTTTGTGTTGAATCTTGGATTCTGATCAGTTTATGTCTTTGACACTCCAGATCTTCTTCATAAATGTCTCCTTCGTCATTGTTTATGCCTTTTTGTTCTACAGTTGTCTCAGCCATCATAAATTTTGGGATTAAAATGTCATCTTCTGAGTCTTCATTTTTATCTTGAAGTTTTTTGGTTATGCGTTGTTGCTCGGAACTCTTTTCTTGCTTCGCTACTTTCTCGAGGAAATTAGTGATGGGGTTGACATGTTCTACCATAAATTGTTCTTCACCCTTTTCAGATTGAGTTTTCGAGGTGTTTTTCTCAGGTTCTTTTTTTCCCCAGTAGGTTGCTTTCTTTTTGCTGTATGTTTTTCGTATGGCATTTGGAGTTGATTTTTGGGTTGATTTTGTAAGCTGTTTATTTTTGCTTTAAGGGATTTTAGTTCTAACACCTTTTGGGACATGAGGGTTGAATTCGTAGAAACAGTGGCTGGTAGGTGGAGAAGTTCTTGGTGGAGAGAAGATATTCTTTTGGTTATTTTTTATTATGGAAAGGTCTGTGACGGTTACCTTTCTGTCAATTTGACTCAAAAGATGATCATATGTGATTGAATTCTCTGACTGCCAATTTACTATTGCTTCTGCTGCACTCACTTGCTTCATTGAACCGTTTGGGTTTTTCACATTTGGGTTTCTGATTTTTTACAAATGTTTTGTGTTGCTCTCCTCAAAATCTTATGGTGGGAAAAGGGATCCTTGAGATGATGAAAGACCAACCGTGTAGCTTAATGGTGCCTCTCTTATGTCTGGAGTTTTTGGAGTTGAATTTTTTGAATATAAGACATAGTTTCAAACTTTTTTCCATTGGGTTTTCCGAGAAGGCCAACCTCTAGATCTTCTGACTCATATCGTTCTTTGAGAATTTGTTACGAAGATTTTTTCTTCCTTCTTCTCCTTGATGTTTCTTCTTCGTCTGAGCTATCCATTAGGCATTTTTGGCAATCAAAAATATCGAAGCATTTGTGACATGTTTCGTTAGCAAACAAGTAGACAAGATCTCCGAGCGAATCAAAAGATTCAACTGGGACACTAGGTAGGCGTGTATCCAGTTATATGACTTGGATGTCTTCTGGTGGGGAGATTGTATTTATTTCTGTGCAAAAGACTGCAGGTCTTGTTTTTTAATCTTGATTTTTAAAAGTAACTAGGTAAAATACCCGCGCTATGTTGCAGGGTATTTTTTTTGTAAAAAATGTTTTTGGCTAAATATAAGCATAATTCGTAATGTTAATGATTAGTTTGTCTTGTATGTCTTTGTTTATGAGTTTTACTTTCACGGTACGTTTTTGTTTCATTAGTTTTGATTTTGGGATAGTAGTTTCCTTGTTTATGCTTTGGCTGGTAAACAAATATGTAATTGAGATTTATACTTTATATCCTGAAAAACTTAGTTGTGAAATTCTATTGCGCTAAGTTTTAGGATTTTATGAAACAACACAACTTCTCGACGAAAGCAAACTTCAGCGGGTAAGAAACTTTTCTTTTAACCTTTTATATCATCTTTCTTTTCGCTTCAATTTGTCGTGTTGGTTGTTTGCTTAGGCATTTGTCGTTAAAACTTTTCAAATATTTTTGTTAGTTATGTGTCTAAAATAACAATTAGCTACATTTTTAAGTTTTAGCTCCCAATCATCTTCACTTCTTATTTATGTATTTTGTTTTAATATCATGTTTTAGCGTCAATATCATCTTTTGTTTCTCGAGACATACGTAACTTTTGGCCTACTTTATCTAAATAATGAATAGTTCTCTAAAAATTACTCAATCCTATTTTTTATTGAATTTTAGAATCTTCTTTAAAAAATTTCAAACATCAACTTTTTGTGTTTTCATGAGCAATTAATAAAATGACTTATTTTCTCTAAATGCGTAAATGTTTGAACTTCGGGCGAAAATAAAAACGTTTGTGGAGAATATTTCCGATATGCTCTTCTTGAGATTCTTATCATCGTAGACTTTAAAATTCGTCTTTCGACCCCACCACTCCATTACTTTGCTCCACAGGTTTCTTCTCATTGTTGATTTTATTCCCCTACATATTTGTTTTTATGTTTGATTAGTTTTTTTTTGTTTAAAGTTAAATGTGTCTACTTTCTTAGACGATTTGAAATTAAATGAGTGTTTGTATTGGAGACTGTTGAAGATCTCTTTATAAACAACACTCTTGATTATTTCCGTTTTCTCTTTCTTTCTTTTTTCACTTCAAATTCATAATCCTTTTTTTGGAAGTGACCCGAGATAAAACAACATAGAGTTGTATGTGACTGAACACGGGATTTTATAGATAAATGCCAACATTTTCTAAACTTTTTCCTTTACTTCTTTTTATTCTCATGACATGAAAAACTTTTGGAAATTGTCTCCTTCTCATTTTGTATGGACAATATGTGTCAACAGTTGCCATTATGATCCTTGGTATAAGGATTTTCGTCCCAACATTTGTGACGACTAAAATCTATGCTTTGAGTACTTTTTCCCCCAAACTTGTAACAACCAATTTGGTGTCATTACATAGTCCTTATTTTTTATTTAGTTTTCGTAATAGTATGATTGTGACGTTTTTCTTCAACCAAATCTGATGATTTGGTAATCTCGATTAACTCATCGACTTCATGATCATCGTTTTCAATAGTTAAGATAAAATCATTTATCTGGTCTAATGTTTTGTTCTTTGGGGGTAAGCATGTCACATTCTCGCAAATTGACGGTCTTGAAAAGAATTTTCCAGATCGAAAAAATGTTATGTCTAAATTTTCTCTAAAGGGTTCCAACCGTTGGCCAATTAATGTTTTGTCAATCTCTATATTGTCATTTTCTAAACGGTCATTTGATCTTCCGTAAAAGACAAGAAACAAAATCACTTTCAAGCTAACTCATTGAAGTTGGTAAGTGACGTAGTGTTCTTCAATCTGAAAACGACAAAGAAGATAATGAGAATCTCTAATTTCTAATTAAAATCCTAATGAAAATGATGAGATCACCTCGAGCATCGCTGAATTACTGATGTTGTATGTTTCAATCTTAATTCTATCAAAAACTTTCGTTTTCTATAAAAATTTTAATTTTGGAATCGAAAAATAGTTTTAACAAAAACCTAGGGAACCTACAGATTGAAAACGATGAAATTACGTTGATGATCGTATGCTGAAGATTTAACCATAATATCTACTATTTATTTATTTCAGTCTCACTTTGTTTTTATTAATATTCGGAATCAACAATTGGTTCGAAGTGAAATAGTAAGAAATTCCAAATCTAGAGGAGGCGGAACAGAGAAAACGATGAGGTCGTGAAAAAAAAATCTAGAACAGGCAAAGAAGCGTTCGTTTTGTTTTCTTTTTCTTTAAATAAATTAGAAACTCATGTGTGTATAAAACTTTTAACAAAATAATGTGTATTATTTTTAAAAAATTTTATTTGTTGTCATTTTTAAATAAGATGTCACTTTCTAACAACAAAGTTCTTAAAATGCTAATGTGTATTAATTGTTTTAATTTGATTGATTGTCCTCTTTTTAACAAAATGATGATGATTTGGCAAAGAAGAAAGTGAGCTGTATTATTTGTTATAAATTGATTGGCTACCTATTTGAAATGAAGTATCAATTCCTCACAACACCAAAAGCTGATGTGTCAATCGCTGGAAAGACACAAGGATTGTTAGTGTATTGATTTCTACAGTTCTGTGTTTTCTTCTATGGATAGAAGAATCCACCGACTGTATTGGAATGCTTCTATCATGAAGTTTCTCGTAATTTTTCACCCAAGATTCTGGAAGTAACTTGATTAGTTCATTTTTGGGGATTTGTTTAGAGATATGGATGCATGATGGACTGTGGTGTGACTCCAACTATATGAGTAATCCATCTTCAAAATATCGTGAGAGAGTTAAATCCATAGCATGGTTATGAACTCTGTATGCCATCTGATGATGAAGTGTTGTTGTATACGTGTTTCCTACTTGAGGTTTGCCAGTGATTTGTAGCTGGATTTCATGCTTTGGTAAATTTGAGGATTTTCAAGTGCCACGTTGAAATTTGGGAAGAGCGTGACAAATACAGTACCAACGTTTA
Source organism: Crucihimalaya himalaica (assembly GCA_004349715.1). NCBI lineage: Eukaryota > Viridiplantae > Streptophyta > Magnoliopsida > Brassicales > Brassicaceae > Crucihimalaya > Crucihimalaya himalaica. Next base: position 122,815 of record SMJT01000033.1, on the reverse strand, counting down.
AGGTTGTTTGGATGGTGGCTATACACGCAAGCTGATATTCTTTGTATACGGTGTCTAGAAGAGCGACTCTTGCTACTACAGGTAAGCCTTTTCTTCCATGAAGAGTTAACGCCAAGCGTATTGCTCCATAGTGAAGATGGTTGTAGCGATGAATTCTCCATTAATGTACCATTGCTTTGTCGAGGCGGAGGGGAATCATTTGTTCCATTTCAGTTGCTGGAATCAAATATTGTTCTAGTTGGGATACTAGAACAAGTTCTCTCGCATCATATTTATTTGGACCAAAGACTTGTTCAATGACTTTTGGGAAGGTATAGTTTGATTTTGCGAAAGTTTTATATGGGTTTAATAAAGGAAACTGGGTAATGGAGACTTTTTTTTATCATCACTCACATATTCTACTTCACAAAGGTAATCTATTTTACTAGCATTTGATTTTATGTAAGAGGACGTTCTAGACAAAGAGGATGTACTTTCCATAGTAAGTATGTAGAGACCAGAAACCTAGAGAGAATACTTTGTTTCTTGTCTATCTTTCAAAGTAATAATAAACTATGAACTATTATTCTTCTTTGATTTAGCTCTTAGAATAATAGAAAATTAACCATGAGGTAATTAGCCACGCAAACCGAGACAAACATAATTAACAATCTCAAAAGAAGTTTCAAGGTACTTCGGGTTTCACAACCTCATAGATTTATTTTCTATATTCTTTTTTCTCTTAGCTTAGTTAGATTTCTGATGTGGAGCATCCAATATATGGCAACCACAAAGCATACTTTCTATAAGCATAAGTTTGAAGAAAAACTCTTAGCCATGTAACTCCTCAGGAAGACAAGAGTTAAAGCTTATACTACCATGGCTCTGATACCATGTTTACAGACACATAGTGGTTACAACCACGAAAGAGGTTTTTCAGGATCAAAGTGAAGGTTATAAACAATTTATATGGGAAAGAACTTTTATATAAAGGAAAATTTTTATTAAGAACACTCAAAAAATTAATACAAGACTCGATAGAACTTACTTCGCATGGCTTGGTTTCATCTATGTCCCAGACTTTGTTATTTATAATATAAAGTCTAAGGGATATTACACGGCATATTCCTTAGATATTTTACACACCATTCTAAACTTATTACAACCATACACTTAAACATATTTTAGACTTATCTTACAATCATACACAAAACATATTCTTTGCTTTATTAAACACTCACACACATTATTTTTTTGATAAATTCCTAATATTCATATTACCTTTTCATATATGAACTATGTTTTATTATTAACAATTTTTGTCCATGATCATACAGAATAAATAAATGCATTAAATCACTGACTTCTTAAGCTCCACCCCCCCCCCCCCCCCCCCCGAAAATAAATAACAGAACCTTGTATATCCAACTATCGTTGTGGTTTTTTAACATCCAACAAGTTTATATATATATATATATTATATGATTAAACTATCAATTGAAAAAAAAATTGAAGGAATAATAAATGAAATAAAATAAAATAATATTTGATTTTCAACTACATTAAAAAGTTCCTAGCGAAAAAAAAAAAGAATAAGTCGTTCACATTTTCTAGAAAAAAAATATATTTACAAGGACTAAAACCTATAGTCAAGTGATCATCTACACATGTTCTTGTTAGAAGAAACACACAAAAAAAAAAAAAAAAAAAAACCAAAAGATCCAAAAGGGAATTTTCTTTCGCATTGTGTATGGTCATAAATAAGACTTATCTATCTATCTATATTTCGTGAGGAAAGCAAAGTGCTCTTGTTGGTGCTTTTGTAATTCGTCTTTTCTTTTGTATTACTTAATGAAAAGTCATTTTCATTACGCACCTACACAAAATTCTGCTGTACTAGAAGTCAATATACCAAATTGCAAATAATTCAACTCCAGTTTACCCTTATTTTATTTTGTTTTGTTTGGGTAATTTGATCTTTTTCATCCGACGTATGAAATTATGGATCAGTGAATTTTACCATCTTCGTATAAATGGTGTTATTGAAGAAATTCTAAATACTTTTCAATTGATTGTTATTCAAAAATTCTTCATATTATCTCAAAGATCACTAAGAAATGTCTATATTCTAGGTGGAAAAAACATGTGGCCATCTTTTTTAACATGTTCACTTAGGTTTTGCTAAACATTATTTTTTTTTATATTATACATCTTAAAATTTAATTTTGATCAAACACGTCGAAGTGTGTACTTTTCTTAAGAATGGATTTTTATAAACCAAGTACATTTAGGGTAACCAAGTAGTAGTTGCCTTAAAGAGGAGTTGTCTTGTAAGTTTAGGTAAGGGATCGAATTCCTTTAAACGCGAAATTTACTAAATTATTTCATTTCACCAGTCGAAATGGTGACATATTTAGACCCATTAAAAATCTGGAGAGTATATTATTCGACGACTAGACTCATTTTGGGAATTAACCGGGTGCTATAAGCTCTACCACTTCTAATTTTATATAAATATAATACCCTAAAAGTACTAAAGCTGTAGTTGTAGTATATAGGAGTCGAACGACAAAGACTCAAGAATTCACTCAATAGATATTAAGACTCGAATTAAGCTAAGCGAACAAAGTAATGCAGGAAATAAACAACAGAATATAAAAGTTGTGAAATTCAATGGAGGAAAAACGCTAGGCCTAGGGAAATTCTCCGGTAAATCAGAATTGCAGATCAAATAAAATGTCAGGAGGATATTAAGCATTGTTCTTGAACTTGAAACACAAATATAAAATCAACCAACCGTCATTGCGAAGATTATCTATGTATAAACCTAGAATTACAAATTTCTTTGCAAATCCTATGAATTCAAACAAGCATTAATGATCAGGTTCAATTGTTCACAAAATCCTAAACCAAATTTCTTTGCGAATAGGTCTTTTGCTCATCTAACACTAGTTCAGGCAATCAATCACACTTTAGTGCCAATCAAACAACCTAAGATCAGATTCTAGGTCATGAAGCTAGAATAAGCAGTAATCACAAGTCTAGATGAAGAACTCTATTGAATTTCTCCTATCAATTCAGATCAACCTAACAATTCATCAAACACCTTTGAATAACCCTAAACCTAACAAGGAATCTACTCAGACATGGTGAATGAAGCAAACATCATGAATAAAATAGATTGCATAAAAGAGTAGAGTAAAGAGTAACAAGGGTTTGAAATCTTCTCTCTCAGGAACAGAGTTTCTGACTTCTCTCCCTCTCTCAAAACCCGAATAATGAATCAAATCCAGTCTCCCCGTATTCAGAATAATGATAAAAGGTATCCTCTCGAAGTGGCTGAAAAAACCTAATTATAATGCTAAAACACGTTCTGGGCTTAATTGTAAATAATAAGATCTTCTAGGCTAAGTTGCGGAATCTTTAAACTTGTAAAATCGCGTGTTTTCTTTTTCTACAGTCGGTGTCGATCGATATTGGGTTGGTGTCGGTCGACACTAGGACTCTGTTCTCGCCAGACTGGACTGTCTTCACGAAAACTGGCATAACTTTTATTCAACGGACGCCAATCTCACTGCAATTGTAAGAGGTGGAAGAGTTCGCAAATGTAAGAGGTGTCTTAGGAGATTGAATATCAGCTCCCAATCTCACTGCAATTGCCTTTGACATGACATTGACGCTAGACCCTGAGTCAACGAGAGACTCTTTGAAATCAACTCCAAAGATAGAGCATGGAACTGAAAATTTTCATGGGTCGTCCTTTTTAGTCAACTGCTTCATTGGAGGTGGTGTACTTCTTGCCTTGATGAAGAGTGCCTTAATCTCTTTCTCAGTTTCTCTGCAATCTCGGAAGTAACCAAGCAGAGGGCGGTTTTCCACAGCTTCTTCAAATGAGATGTTATTAGGAACTTTACTCACCATCTTCTCAAAAGCAAGCAACTTCTCTGCAGTGATGGGGTTTCTGAGATGTCTAGGTGGCAAAGGATATGGCACTTTAGGCTTGTAGATATGTTCCTCAACAATCCTCGGTGTTTTTGAAAATTTTAGCTCAGTCTTCAGGGGGTGTCGATCGACACTGCTCATCTGTGTCATTTCTACCTCAGTCTGAGAGGAGTGTCAATCGATACCAGATTGGTGTCGATCGACACAGGTAGTGGTGTCGCTCGATGAAAGTATATGCATTGGTATCGATCAACACTGGGTGGTGTCGGTCGACAGTGGGTGGTGTCGGTCGACACTGGGTTGGTGTCGGTCGACACTGGGTTGGTGTCGGTCGACACTGGGTTGGTGTCGGTCGACACTGGGTTGGTGTCGGTCGACACTGACGTATCAGGTTCAAAATCACCTCTGGTTGTGATTGCATTGAAGTAGTCATGCTGTGATTGAACCATCTTTTCCTTGAAAGCTGCTGATGTCTGAGCATATTGAGTTTTCAACATCTTCTGATGAATGCTAAGAGCTTCAATCTTTCCATTCAGATCAGTGTACATGGCGTCCATCTTCCCATTAAAATCAACAGTCATCTTTTATTGTCCCTCAAGGATCTGTTCAAGCATGTATTCAACCTTACTCTCCTGAGTCTTAGGCGGCGGAGTCTGGTAAGATGAACTCCCATAGGCGCTGCTCTGCATCGGTTTCTGGTGAAGCTTCGGTTGTTGTTGAACTGATACCGCTGATTCTGAAAACCAGTACCACCAATGTAATTAACATCCTCTTCTTCAACCTCATCTACAATGTCGACCTTATCAGCAAAGTGTACAGCCTTTTGCTGCTTGCCCATCACCAAATTACGCACCGAATCTAGCTTCGCGTGCACCTCAGCAATCTGCGATCCATCCAAATTGTCAGCCTGCTTCTTCCGCTCGTAATCTGCATTCTTGGTGCTATTGCTAGACGCTAAGTTCTCGATCAACACATAAGCATCATCGGGATATCTCATGTTGAAATTACCATTTCTCGCAGCATCCAAAGCCATCTGATACCTCCAATCGATCTCTCTGAAGAAAATACCCAGCAACTGAACCTGTGAGAACCCGTGATGTGGACAATCTCTCTGATAGGATCTGAATCTCACCCAAGCAGCCTTAAACGCCTTTGTTGCTCCCTGAGAGAATTGGGAGATCTTGTTCCTCAACTCCTCGGATCTCGCATCGTCGTAGAAGTTGTTCAGAAATGCGTTCTTCGTCTCTTCCCAGGTGCTCAGCGATCCCGGAAGCAACTGCTTCAGCCAGTAAGCTGCATCCCAAGCAAGAGAGTATAGGAAAAGCTTACAGAAGAGGAAATCATAGGACACTCCATTGTACTTGATGCTAGTGACCAAGTCCTCAAACCTTTCAATGTGATCCATGGGGTGTTCATGAGGAAGACCATGAAAAAGATGCTGACCCACAAGAGTGAAGTATGCAGGTTTCAGCTCAAAGTCATTCCTCTGAAACGCAGGAACACGAATCGCTGCTTGATTGGCATAGAACTGATCAGGCCTGTTGTACTCACCAATTAAACACAGCATTCCCAACATTCACAATAGCTGGAGGGACAATGATGTTTCCATCTCCATCAAGTCTTTGTCCTCTCTCATTGTACAAACGACCCTCTAGGTCTCTGTAAGCACCAGCCTCATCACGAACTAAAACCAATGGGTTGTTCATCTGTGCTGGCTCCTTTGCTTTCCTGAAACACAAGAGTCAAAGCACGTAAGTAACAAAAAAAATGATGAGTATCGATCGATACTGGGGTGGTATCGCTCGATACCGTCGGACTTAGTCGAAACTCTAATCTAAAATCTAATGGTGAATTTAGAGTCCTCGGCAGCGGCGCTAAAATTTGATATGCTCAAATATAATACCCTAAAAGTACTAAAGCAGTAGCTACAGTATATAGGGGTCGAACGACAAAGACTCAAGAATTCACTCAATAGATATTAAGACTCGAATTAAGCTAAGCGAACAAAGTAATGCAGGAAATAAACAACAGAATATAAAAGTTGTGAAATTCAATGGAGGAAAAACGCTAGGCCTAGGGAAATTCTCCGGTAAATCAGAATTGCAGATCAAATAGAATGTCAGGAGGATATTAAGCACTGTTCTTGAACTTGAAACACAAATATAAAATCAACCAACCGTCATTGCGAAGATTATCTATGTCTAAACCTAGAATTCCAAATTTCTTTGCAAATCCTATGAATTCAAACAAGCATTAATGATCAGGTTCAATTGTTCACAAAATCCTAAACCAAATTTCTTTGCGAATAGGTCTTTTGCTCATCTAACACTAGTTCAGGCAATCAATCACACTTTTGTGCCAATCAAACAACCTAAGATCAGATTCTAGGTCATGAAGCTAGAATAAGCAGTAATCACAAGTCTAAATGAAGAACTCTATTGAATTTCTCCTATCAATTCAGAACAACCTAACAATTCATCAATTACCTTTGAATAACCCTAAACCTAACAAGAATCTACTCAGACATGGTGAATGAAACAAACATCATGAATAAAATAGATTGCATAAAAGAGTAGAGTAAAGAGTAACAAGGGTTTGAAATCTTCTCTCTCAGGAACAGAGTTTCTGACTTCTCTCCCTCTCTCAAAACCCGAATAATGAATCAAATCCAGTCTCCCCGTATTCAGAATAATTATAAAAGCTAGCCTCTCAAAGTGGCTGAAAAAACCTAATTATAATGCTAAAACACGTTCTGGGCTTAATTGTAAATAATAAGATCTTCTGGGCTAAGTTGCGGAATCTTCAAACCTGTAAAATCGCGTGTTTTCTTTTCCTACAGTCGGTGTCGATCGATACTGGGTTGGTGTCGGTCGACACTAGGACTCTGTGCTCGCCAGACTGGACTGTCTTCACGAAAACTGGCATAACTTTTGATCGCACCGTTAGATTAGCCTCAAACCACTTCCAAATGAAAGCTGATCCATTGATCTGTCTTGTATCCAAATTTGAGCTCAATCCAACGGTAGAAAAATATTCAAAGGAAGCCAAAAAACTCCAGAATGATCAAATATCTCCAATTATGCTCCAAACGTGCCAAAACCTGAAAAGACTCAAAAAGAATACAAAAACACTAGAAAGACTCTGAAAGCAAGGCCTAATCATGGCTAAAAACGGGTGAAAACCATGATATATCACTAGTGCATTCAGAAAGAAAGACTATTGGACTGAATCTAAAGCTTTAGAGATGTCGATTTTCATTGCACAGCGAACGATATCCCGGTCTTATGATAATCCCTGACTAGTTCTGTTGCGAGTAATACATTTTCCATGATTGAGTTGGAGAGATGAATTATGGAAGAACCTCTTGAAGGCGGTTTGCAAGTATCTTTGATATCGTCTTATACATCACAACACAACATGATATTGGACGGAAATACTTCATTTCACTAGCCGCTAACTTCTTTGGGATGGGAGCTAGTATAATTGAATTCAGTCCCTTTGGGAAGAAACCAAGCACAAAAAAAGATTTGATCGCTTTAGTGAATTCTTGTACAATGACCGGCCAAACAGCCTTGAAAAACTCTACCGTGAAACCATCGGGCCCCGGGGATTTATTTGTGGGCGTAGAAAATAATACTTGCTTAATCTCTTCATCCAAAATAGATTTTTTCCAGCTGAACATGTTGAAGATCATTACATCGATAAGGTAGCAGCTCCTGCAAATGGCCATTTGCAATACCACAAAAATCAGCTGGTTCAATGAGTTACCAGTTTAGAGAAAAAGCAAACAGCCTCCCCTTTTATATCATCTATTTTTATTAACTTTTCACCTATTGGGCTTGTAATATCCTTTATTGTGTTTGCCGATTGTCTCTCCTTCAGACAATTGTAGAAAAATCTATTGTTCTTGTCCCCCACTTGCAACCAATGACGCTTAGCTTTTTGTTTAAAATATGCCTCCTCAAGCCCAGTCAATAACTCCCACCGATTCTGAGCAAGGCACTCCGCTCCAGCGTCTTGCGAGCTCGGGTTTGTTAAAGTGATTGTTAAGCATGCACATAGCTCCTCAAAAGCAACAGTAGTTCGGCGAGTAGTATCTGATAACTTACTACGGCTTAACTCCCACAAGATTTTTAGAAAAGTGAAACAAAGTGGAAGTGGATGGGAATAACGCAATGGAGTCTGCCAATAGGCCTCTATTTTTGGTAGAAATTCTAGTTGACCAGCAATGGTGTATGTGAATTTAAACGGTTCCTGGGCTTTAGTGACTCAGAGGTCAAGAATTTAAGTGGTTTGAGCATCCACCCGCTTCCATCAAACAATAAGAGTCCAGGAACCAAAGATTACAATCCCCATTTCTCAAGACTCGTCTGGTTTTTTTTTAAATTAGCCCCTCCTTGTTTTATTGCTCCAAGTAAAAATAGGACAATGCGCCTTGATGTCTGTTAATAAACAAGTTTGCACCACAGTCTGGAAATCCCGCATACCCAGAATGATAACATGTGAAATAGCTGATTGTGAATGCTCCTGCAAATCCAAAATTTCATTAAAATCTCCTAGAATGATCCATGGTATTTCCCTGAAAGACAGTGCATTATGATGAGTTTGAATATCTCTCCACAACTCCATGCGCTCCTCCACAAAATTTGAAAAATAAACCAAAGAACAGTAAAATTCTTCGCTTATGGTTGCAACTTTAATCGAGCAAGTAATCATCTGACAGCCCTTAAATAAAACTTGTACCTTCACACAATTATTCCAAACCACTCAAATCCTTCCCAACCGGTGAAACTCATAGTTTGAAACCTTATTCCAACCGTTAAAATTCTTTTTTAAAACCTCCATTGCTCTATTTGCTTTCACTTTAGTTTCTAACAAGCAGCCGAACTGTAAAGAATTACTTAGTGACCAATTCTCAGTAGTAGACTGTTTCTTTGATTTGTTAAGTCCTTGGACATTTCAGAAGAAACCGGACATCAGCGATTCTTATTTGGATTTGTTTTGTTGAGAGGACCATGGTGAGCAGCCATCGTCTTTTGCGTAGAATTTTAGAGTAGCTTGTGAACTGTTTTTGATTGGGCAGAAAGTGTGGCTCTTATGGTGACTCCCTCCCTACTTGTTTTTTCGTTGTTAGCTTTCACTTCGGTTGTCAATGCAGTACTTGAACTATTTAAACAGTCCTTCGTAATTATTTGTTTCCTTGTCACTATTTTCCTCTATGTCATTAAGAACCGCGAAACAAGAGGGAGAGCGATGCGAACTTGACCATAAATCAACTCATTTCCATTAACTTCTTCTTTTTTGTCCACCGGAATGTGTTGAACTGATTTGGTAGGAGAGCAAGTGATCTCACCTTCCTCTTTTTCCAAATTTTTCTAAGCAACCATAAGATCTCCACATATCTCCACTTCCATCATGGGCTTGTTATTCGAATTGGACTCACATACTTCTGCAAGTAAGATAGTTGTTTCACTAGGAGGAAACAAAAAAAAAAATATTTTGAGCAGGTGAAACAAAGTTTTAACAACCCGAACAATCTGTCATCACCATTGTCGTGGTCGGGAGCAAGATTTCAGTCCTATTTAGGGACTCTTCTCTCCCCACAGCTGCTAAACATCCATTGTCTGTATGACCCCACTTACGACAGATGCCACAACGTTGTGGCTGCCATGGGTACTCAACGTAAACACAAATTTCCTTTTATCTAACCTAAAGGTAAAACGTTTTTGGAAGATCCTTTGACAGATCAACATCAATAAACACTTTTGCCTCATCAAAACATGTCACTTGCTATGTTTATGGATGCAAGCGTAAAGGTACTCCCACTGGACTAGATAGATAACTCAGCCCCTTCCATTTATACAATGATTGCGGTACGTTCTTGATGGTAACCCACATAGGTATTGAATGAATTTCCTGTTCAGCATCTTTTACCACTGGCGTCCACTTAGAAAGTATCGTAGGTATCTCACAGAACATGCCTCTTCTGAGTACTCGAAGTATGGCAGCAGCATTCTTAATCCTGAACTAACCATAGTTTTGTTCACACAAAAGACATCAATTCGAATGGATTTGTCACCCAAGTTCCATATCTTATTAACAATAACATGGATCTTAGCAACATGGGGCGTTGTAAAAGCAAAACGACCCACTAGGAAATCATTCCAAAGAGGGTTTGAGTCCTCAAAAATCTCCTCCGGCACAGCATCAAAAGCTTTACCGTCAATTACCTCAACGTTAACATTGAATCTAGTCAGAGTGTGACGACTACTTACGACTCTCGCATATGATTTCTTTGTCAAATCTTCTTTAGGCTGATTAGGGATCTGGCAGGTGACATCTATGGATACATCCGTTATGGATAAACACACCAGCCAGCCGTCAGAGTTTACTTACGTGCGGTAAAAGGTGAAAAACTCTAATCGCTCTCTCAGCCTCCTTGATCTGATGACGTGGCTATTTTTTTTTTCTATATTACGATTTTAATATATATATATATATATATATATTAATTAATTAATAGTTTAAATTTATGTAAAATTATACCAATGCACATTTTATATATGGTAATATAGTGAAAATTCGGTATCCTTTATCATGTAAGTCATTGTGTATCGTGTACTTAGCCAATTAATTTGATTTAAATTTTAGAAATTTTCTTTGAATTTGATTGTTTTAAAAATAATATTATAAGCGTCTATTCTTTTTTTAGTTTACCATATTCCAACGTTCATTTTTCATTACTTTAATTGTTTTTTTTTTTTGCTGACGCCTTCTTTTCATACTTATTTCACTCTATACACATTTCACTCTATACACATCTGCCATATATGTGTATATATAGAGTAATATACTTCAATTCATTTCCAAACCTACACTCTCCTCTCCCCTTCCCATCCTCTCTCGCATAGATGAACAACTCCATCGTAAAAATGGAAAACAAAAGCTATAACAACCACCACAACCATCATCCATCATCCCGGAGCAGCCACGAGCAGAACCAACATGGCCTAATTTCGATAAATGCCATGATCATCATTGGCATCTCCATCATCTCCTTCTTCATTATCTTTGCAATTCTCCTAATAATCCTTTTACTTCATCGACTTAAATCCGCAAGAGACAAAGCACAACAATTATCTTGCAAAGAAAGCTTCAACAACATGACCAATGGTGGAACTTCAACCAATTACAGCTACACATCTAGCCCTGGTAAGACACATATATATAAACTTAATTTTGCGAAGAATCATGAGTTTTCAATTCAAAACCAATAAGCAATGAGCAGAGATTCTCATATCTTTATATACTAGTATCGAATCACTTCCATATCCAATGCCCAATTCCTTACTTGAACTCTAATTTGCTTGTTAGATGACATCAAGAGAGATTGTCTATATTCAAGAAACCCAACGTCATTCAGACAATTGCCTCCACAGACAAAAAGTTGTAGGAGAAGCCGAGCAGAAGGAGTAGAAGTGTACACATACAAGGAATTAGAGATTGCAACTAATCACTTCAGTGAAGAGAAGAAGATAGGAAGCGGTGGATATGGAGATGTGTACAAAGGAGTATTAAGTGATGGAACTGTTGCGGCCATTAAAAAGCTTCATATGCTTAATGATAATGCTAGTAACCAAAAGCATGAAGAGCGGTCCTTTAGACTTGAGGTTAGTCGTGCCCACTTCATTTATTGTTCCATTCTTTCTTATCTAGCTACTCTCTTGTGCTTATTTATTGTTTCCATGTTATCAACACATGATATTAATAATATTTTTTAATTGACATTTTGAATAAAATACCGTTGCTTTGAGAATTTTGAAATCTTTGAAACTTTGAAATGTGTTATAGTTACCCCAACTAGGTGACTCACGAGACACCGGATCACGCATACCTCTCCTTACAACTAAATATTAGGACGTATTACAGTATCTCTTGTAAAATTTTCATCATATTTACAAAAACAAAGTTCTCCAAAAAAAATTTCAAGTTTATTCTCAACATAAAAAAATATAAGTCAAACCCATGAAATCAAATCTAACCGGCAACATAATTCACCACCATCATTGTCAAGTTTGTTTAGTTGTGATAAATAATAAATCAAATCAAAAATTTTGTGATGAAAAGTTTAAATCTACTCTTGAAATTAAAAACTCTTATGTATGTGACCGTAATTTTTTTTTGAAAAAATATATGAGGATTACATATATTGCAGACTAAATTCGACTTCTCGGATTTGACCTTTAATTTTGTAAGTTAACAGTAAAATTGAAAAAAAAATATAACTTTGAAGATTTATTTTGTAGAAAACACTTTATAGATAATAAGTTTGTGTTTTTAAAAATAATACAATAGATCGAAATACATTTATCCTTTCTTGGATTTATACAATACATACGTTGACCAATAATTCTCTATGATGTAACAGTCAAGTAATTACCATCCATGATTTAGATTACAAAAACAATAAGTAAGAGTTTTATAATAGATTAAAAGATTGCAAATTTGTTTTTAATATTTTTTGCTATTCAATATCTGTAATTGTTAAAATACAACGTAATTTAAAAATATTTTGAAATCAGATTCCTCTAATTGACATGCCCCTTTCAGAATGCGCTGGGAACTTTTTGTTTTATTTGGCATCCATGTGCTGGGATTTATAAAAAAATCTAATCATTGGCTATAGATTTTGGTCCGTGTTTCTATATATTTAGTAAATAAAAAGAAGAAAGTACCACAATTCAATATATTTTGTGCAATAGTCAATAAATAAACAAGAGGATTTGTTTATTACTACCTCTATCTATGTTTCTGTTTATGAAAGATTGGTTTTTTGGATTTTTTACACATATTAAAAAACATTCAATACAATGTTTAATTTATTTCTAATAACATTTTTAAACAATTTTTTACTTTATTAATGCTCTACATCCAATAGAAAATAAATTATGCTTTAATATTTCAGTGAAACTATATTCTTCAAGAATAATTATGTTGTAAGGAGAATTGTATTAATTAAAATGTAGAAAATCAATGTTTGTGAAACAAAATAAAAAAGGTAAAAAATCAATCTTTTAGAAACAGAAATAGTAGTTAGTAGTAATTAACACTTGTTTATTAATTAGTAGTAATTAAGAGGTCAACCCATTAATATTATGTGTTTTTTCACAACCACATTATCATCATTTGTTGACTTGTTTCCATTACGTTTATAATTATATAAGCGAATATAATATTATCTCTTAATGGTGCAGGTTGATCTTCTTAGTCGATTACAATGCCCATATTTGGTGGAATTACTTGGATATTGTGCCGATCAAAACCATAGGATCCTTATATTTGAATATATGCCTAATGGTACACTGGAGCATCATCTCCACGATCATAGTTGTAAGAATCTAAAGGATCAATCTCAACCTTTAGATTGGGGAACCCGGCTTAGGATCGCCCTTGATTGCGCCAGAGCTCTAGAGTTTCTACACGAAAATACAGTCTCTACTGTGATCCACCGGAACTTCAAGTGTACAAACATTTTGTTGGATCAAAATAATCGAGCTAAAGTTTCGGATTTTGGATTGGCGAAAACTGGATCTGATAAACTAAATGGTGAGATATCAACAAGAGTGCTCGGTACCACCGGATATCTTGCTCCAGAGTAAGTAACACTTCACATTGTTTTCATATTTTTGCAAAAAATATAATAATAAATTCAAAAAATAAATATTGACGAAGTGGGTTGATACATATTAGGCCTATGGGGTTAGAAATCAGATTAGTAACCAAGAAAAAAAAACTATGCATGCCATATGTCATTTACAAATATGGAATATGGGAAGTGGTTATTGTCTATCCATATATGGTGTGTCACTTAAGAATTAAAAAGATTATGATCACTCAGTTACTCTTATGAGCCACAACATAACCATTTAAGATTTTATTACGTTGAGATAGGTACGCCTCTACTGGAAAGCTTACTACAAAATCAGATGTTTATGGTTATGGTATTGTGTTACTACAACTCTTAACGGGTCGTACACCGATCGATTCAAGGCGTCCGCGGGGACAAGATGTACTTGTCTCTTGGGTAAGTATACCATTATTTATTTTCAATAGCATACTATAAATTTGAACTACTCAATATTGTCGTGACCAAAAAAAAAAAAAAAAAAAAAAAAGAACTACTCAATATTGTCTCATGCATAGACCTCCACGAGAACATATGTAGACTTGTCTATACTTGTTTATAAGTACTTATATAGCTTGTTATTAATTGTGAAAATGTGGCATATATTTTCAGGCTCTTCCCAGGCTAACCAACAGAGAGAAAATTAGTGAAATGGTGGATCCAACCATGAAAGGTCAATACTCACAAAAAGATCTTATTCAGGTGTGACTTCTTCACTTTCTTTCTTAGTACATTTTTGTACAACAAAATTTCTAGTGGGTTTTTGACAAATGTGTCATCTTTCAAAGCTTAAATTTGTATTAAAACTCCAATCTACAATAGTCATTTTTTTATAACATGGTACATTAAGGATTGCAACTTAGATTAATATATTAAGGGGGTGATTGGTGGAGACTTTCAATGCTTTCACTTTTCTAAAAAGTTCTGATATTTGCCAATCATACTTTTTAATTAAAAACTTTAAAAGTCTCATAATTTTTTTCATAGTCTGTTTTTGAAATTTTTAAATTCATCACTTTAATTTTTTAAAAGTTACGTTTTATTATTTTTAAGTAAAAACTTTTACAGCCATTTTTTAAAAGGAAAAGTGTAAATCATATATTTTAAAAGTGCTTACCGTTCACCCCTAAGACATGGAAATTACTAATTCTCTTGCTATCTAAAAGCGTTTAATGTGGTTATTGGAAACATAGTGGATTTGACTTCTCATCATTTATGAAAGTTGATTGATCCAACACAACATTTATGAAACCATTGGACTAGTAATGTTTGGATGAAAGCAAAAGTTACAATACCGCGAATAAATTTGTTTATCTATATATCTATATGGGCAAGAGTTGTGATGGATGTTATGAAACAGGTAGCAGCCATAGCAGCAGTGTGTGTGCAACCAGAAGCAAGTTACAGACCATTGATGACGGATGTTGTTCACTCGCTCATTCCCCTTGTTAAAGCTTTCAACAAAAGTTCTGACTCTTCTCGGTTTCCTAGCCGTAGAGAAAGCTTGTCATTTGATAATATTATGCCATGACACTCTTTTGTTTGATGTGTAATTCTCTTTTAATTTGAGATTATCATTGCCATTGTATATGTATATAGATAAATGAATCCATTTATCTTTGTAAAATTTATGTTAGTGTTGCTTAATTACCGAGGAGTCACTCATTTGAAATCCATACATGCAGCTGTTCCTTATGGTATATCTTATTTAAGAGAGATTTGAGATGTACAACTGGTCAAGGCTCTTTAAGATACCAACAAGTCTTCTCTTTGATAATATTTCTCAGCACATGATCAACCTACACACTTAGATATATGATATAGCAAGATTCGTACCTAATAAAGATTGTTCTTTGTTTTTTTTTTTCCTTGATGTCAAAAAATAATAATAATAATAAAGATTGTTCTTTATCCCCTAATGATTCTTCAGCCTTTAATACGTTTTCTTTTGAGACTTCTTGTTCTTTATCCTGCAATGCATCGATAAGTCCACGAACCTCTAGATGCACGATGATCTTTTAACTCCAGTGTGTAATCACCTTGATAACCAAATTTTTTCATTGTCTTTAAAGACATGACTCGACAATTCTAGGATTTCCAATGAACCAAGAGCGATGATACCACTTTATGAGTAATTAAAAACTCAAACCCTATGAATCGCACACATGAAGATCTCGTGAACTGAATAGCGGATTGAATCAAAAGTGTTGTTTTATGGTCGGTTTGAGCCTATGACTTGGCGGTATATAGAACTGGTTTACTTAACCAATTATTTGGGAAGGTAATTCTCAGAGGATATGAGAGACAATTGTGTCTTTTCATGAAATCTCTTGTCTTTGTCTATAAAAGGAAGATTGCACAGAGACATGAACATGACTTTTATAACCATTGACACAAAGAGAGTATTTTAGAGAGAGAGAAAAAAACGTTCTAGAGAGAGAAAGCTTCGAGAGATCAACTGGAAGGGCATCTGAACGGTAGTTTGTGGTTGATTTCCGTCTGTGATCTCAACCCTGATCTCTGCATTAATTCTCAGACGATTTCGTGCCAAATTCGTCACTAAACCGGCCAATGTATGTGTTCCGGTTTAACTCTTCTGCTTAAACTAATTTCATTGCTATCAGAGCATTTGGTTCATTTTCTGGCATCTTTTTGTTCTTAGTAGTCATGATTGAAAAGATTTATAAATTAGTCTAGCTTATCCATGAATTGAAGGATACGGTTAGAGTCAAGAATGATTGAAAATGGTAACTCTGTGTTTTCTTGATAGAATTGAATGAAACTTTGCATGATTGTGCATCATGTTGACATGAATGTTTCTGGAATATCATATTAAGAACTAGAGTATGTTGCACTAATTTGGCCAAATTGTGAGTAACCGCGAATTTTGTTTCGCCTGTAACTCTCTATGGAGATATCGAAATTACATGATTTTGGTGCATATGTATAGATATTGAAATTATATTTCTATTGGTGTATAGTACGCACGATTTGACTAAGTACACAGAGATATCAGGGTAGCAAGTTTCAGCCAAATAGACACATTCAATGTGTTATGAAGAAGATGAACACAACTAGCCACGTGGCAGTTTCTGATTCGTGAGAAAAATGCATATGTGTTTTTGCAATAAAAAAAGTTTGGTAGGTCCAAGTTTAGAAATTTAAATTTCTCTATATTTGTCTCAATGATAAGATTAAAAATCTCATATGAGTTTGGTAATTTTGTGACTTTGAAAATAAAATTAATATTTAATTAGAATAATTTATATAAAAACTAGCATGTTTTATATATTTGTTAATTGTTAGATAATAAACTGAATTAGTGAACATTCTGATTTGTTTAGAGCTTAAAATTTGCATCAAAAAAATTAGTTTGTTGTGATAAGATTGTAATACGGGTGATGATTGGAAACATAGTGAACTTTCGATCCTGCATTATAAATAGAGTTACTTTGGATTAACTTTTGTTCATTGCAAAATTTTGTTGTGTGTTTAAGATTAGAAGTATGCAAATAAATTAATGTCTCTTAATGTTCAAACAGGCATGTCGTCTGGTTGTAAGAACATTATTGTGAGCTAAATCGAGGAGAAAAATTGGATTGTGACAGTTACGATAGTTGGTATCGTAAAGTCTAGTATGTCCTTGAGGAGCAAGAAGTGAAAGAGACTCTTTTCCATCTCATGGAAGAGTCTGAGGAGGGTACCACACCTCAACACATGAGAGATAATGAGGCATCTCTTGTCTGAAAAAGAAAGAATTGCATCGCTCGTATCACGTTGCTGAGTTGTATACAAGATGATCTCATGTGTGAGTTTGAGGAGTATCAAACCGCAAAAAGCATGTGGGAGGTCTTGAAAGAGAAGTTTGGTACCACATTGGCAACCAAACATAGGAGACTTACTCAAAAGTTTAATGACTACAAGAAACGCCCAAACTAATCTATGAGGCATTATTTTAAAGTCATGTCAAACATTATTAGATAGCTCAAAATTGCAAGTCAGCTTATGTCTGATGAGCAGCAAGTGCAAGCATTTCTCTGCTCGTTACCTGAAAATCAAGATCATATTAAGATTCAGATGACACACAATGTTATGAAAACATTTGAGGATATATCACGCCATCTTGAGTTAGAGGATGAGCGCCTAGAGGCTGCTAAACCCTTCAATGAAGCCAATGTTGCGAGTTCAAGCTCTGGCTTGAAGCGCAAGAGAGGTAACAATGGAAACAAGGCTCCCTCTAATCCTGAACTTAAAAAGCAAAACAAATATGCCAAGCGTGGCAAGCGTGGGGGCAAGAAGGATAAGACCAAGATAAAATGTTACAACTGTAGATCGTTGGGTCACTTTGCTCGTGAATGCACTAATGCAAATAAGGTATTATCTTTGGATTCTATTTGTAATGCTTATGTTTCTAGTTGTGTGATGACTGCAGAATCTCATCCTTTGTGGATTGTAGATTCAGGAGCATCATACTACGTAGCTAGAAATCGAAAAGTATTTATGGAGTACAGGTGGATACCTAAAGGTGCAAGATGGTTGTACGTGGGTAATAACTCCAAAGTTCTGATATTGGGTATTGGCACATGTCAGCTACAAATGTGTGGCGGGAGAACCCTACATGGCGTTTTGTATGCTCTTGAAATTTGTCGGAATCTTGTTTCCGTTTTAGCTTTACTTAAGTTAGGATTTGGTTTGAATTTCCATGATATGTCTTTAAAAATTTCTCTACGATATGTATTCTTTGGTTCTGGTTATGTTTGATGGTTTCATTGTACTTGATTGTACTACAAACTACATTAGTAGTAATGTTGAATGTTGTTTTTCATTTGTCACAAGTTCTACTAATATTGAACCTAATGTGTGGCATGCTAGACTTGATCACGTTGGTTTTGATCGAATGAATAGACTGGCTAGAGAAGGCCTTTTAGGCTCACTCGCCTAAGTTGAACTCGACAGATGTGAACCATGTGTAGCTGGAAAAAAAAAAAGGAAACTATTTGGTAAAGCAACTAGAGCCGAATATCATTGAAATTAATTCATTAAGACATTTGTGGTCCAATGAATATGAGGGCAAGGCATGGAGCTTTATAATTCATCACTTTTGTAGATGATTTCACCCGATTTGGGTTTGTGTACCTGATTTCTCACTAGTCAGAAAGTGCTTCAAACGATATACTATTTTGATCAAAAATCAGTTAGTGATTATAATAAAATGTTTGAGAACGAATCGGGGATGTGAATTTCTATCGGATCAATTTAAAGACATGTGTGATAAAAAAAAGGGAATTGCTAGAAAAATGACTATTCCTTATACACCGTAACAAAATGGTGTTGCGGAAAGAAGAAATCAAACGCTTCTTAAAATGGTTAGGTCATTGATGACGCAAAATGCATCTTCCAGTTTTATATTGGGGAGATGCATTAGTGACTGTTGCCTATATACTTAACCTAGTGCTCTCCAAATCTGTACCTTTTACCCCTTATGAATTATGGACAGGAAGAAAGTCCGACATAATGAACCTTAGACCTTGGGGGTCTGCAGCGTTTTTTCACGATACTTCACACCCTCATGGAAAATTAGGTCCTAGAGGAAAGAAGTGTATCTTTATAAGATACGATGAGCATTGTAAAGGTTATGTGCTCATCGGTGAACAATCGGATGGAAGTGTAACAAAAATTGAATCTCGCTGAACTTCATTTTGTCCGCGCATAGTCATAAACATAGTGACACTCTCTTCAACACTTACATTCAACAAAGGTTGTAACCCATACGTTTTCTTTAAAATAGGCTATAATCATGTGAACGCAGCTAACGACATGCATCACTGTCATTTTGTATACGATCCCAAAGATTTTTCCACCTCATCCCTCCACATGTTTGGTACGGTCGTTTTTGATAATATCGCTCATAGTAATCCAACGTTGGATTAATTAAAAGGTCTTCTATTTGCTCATTTTCCAAAGTCCATAACTCAAATCTTTCTAATTAGATAAGTTGTGTAGCCTTGTGAATGTAGTAGACAAATTCAAAAAGCCTGAAATTAAAAACAAATACTCAATCACAAATACAATACTCATAAAATCAATAAATTGCTCAAACATAAATACTTCATCAAATAAACATAAATGAACTAGTATGTATTCTTTAGTTTCGCTCATGTCATTATCAAATAAAGTTTTTCAAGGAAAAAGGTTGAGATGTGGATGGGTTTTTTTCTCTAAAAAAGTTAAATAATCCCATTGATACTGGTGTCTGTAATATTTGATGTACTGGAGAATTCCTGAGAAACCCTAGACTCGGAGATCTTATTTGTGGGCTTGGTGTAATGAGTAGATCTTAAGCCTGGAGATCCAACACCTGATCCTGAAGAATAATGACCAAACCTTATGTTTGGAGACCTTACTTGTGATCATGGAGATGCTCGTTGTTCAACATTTATTGGTGCAAGAAATTGTCGAAAACCTATAGTAGATGGATCAATTGTATACTTGGAGTTCAGAAGCTGGAGACATTGAATGTAGTAATCATTGTATCTAGGAATCTCTTATGATTCAAGAATCTTTCACCAACCTTTCAAAGTCAGTAAAATCTTCGCGGTCCAGAGCACCAGATCGTAGTCGTTCATAGGTTTCTCTTTGAAAGTCCCTTATGGATGATATCATCTCTTAAATGGTCGATTCAAAATTTTCCCTTCTATGTGGTCCTCGTGGCGCGCTAGATCCTCTTGACACATTACTTTGACTAGATGATGGTTCAACTCTTAAATGTTTTCGACCACTACGATCAGAAATCTGAGTTGGTGAATGTTATTCGGGAGCCTCATAGGTGAATGCATATGACGGTTGTGAATCATCATAAATTTCCACATGATACATCTATTCGTTGTGTTGAGTTTCTGGAAATTCTTTAGGCTTCCAACCATCAAGTGAATGATCATTTTTTATTTCTGCTCTTCTTTGCCGCACATAGTACTGTCGTTGAGAACACACATCTAAGACAGCAAAGTAACGAGACTTGATATCCCAATCTTTTGGGGGTTCTCAATTCAAGCGTGCAAGTTTGGTAAACTCCTTAAATTAAAATTTTGTATAAGCAAATTATCTATACATATTTTAATAATAAATAAATTAATAAAAAATATGAATTATGTTACCAGTATTTATCTTGTTACTAGTATTTATCTAAATTAATGACAAAATTATCTATATTAATTTAAAATACTACAAATATCAATAATTTATTTTACATAATGTTACCCGTATTTTAATTCTGAAAATTATAAACAAATAAAATATAAAATTATTCATTATGTTAACCCATTGAAAATTATAGACTAATAATACAGAAATATTCATTATTTTTTATTATGTTACAAATAGTATAAAACATTTCTATATCATGAATCTTAGCTACTAAGCTTTAAAAAAAATCTAAAGTTTAAATGAAAATCTTTATAGTAAAAATATTTACTCGTTTTTGTGTAAAAGATTGAGATTCGGTGTTTGTATTTCTTTGCCTTGAAGACTATCACTATAATAAAACTAAAATATATGAAATTTTTTATCAATACTATCATGAAGCAAAAAACAAATGAAACTTTTCAGCAATAATTGAATATAAAAGAGAAATTAATATGAGTTGAAGAGTAGTTTAGCTTTACTTTTACAATGTATTTTTTTCAAGAGAAACAAATTAACCAAGAATTAGAAATATTGTGATTGTGAAATGGTTGAGAGTGCTTTTTGTGTGTTGCATAAGTGGTAAGATGGTGAAAGTGTGAGAATTTGGTATTTCATAGAGATATGATTTGTGAGATAAAAAAAAAGGAAACAAATGTAATTGGTGGGGGGGGTCCTTTGAGACCCCACGGGTTGTGCACTATGTTAGGGATATACTAGACTTCAACATGCTCCTTCACCCCTTGTTGTCGAAGCTGCAGTTTTACTTTTCGCAATGTAACATATATAGTTTTGTGTCTTTTCTTCGGTCTGTTTTGAAGGTGATTGAAAAACTCTCATCGATATTATTAATGGTCACATAGTTGACGTTGATGTAGACAGATTATGTCAAGATATTCGCTACTGGACATCCTCTTTTGATAATATTTGTTTTCTTTTTTTACGCATCGATATATTGCTTATCTTTCTTTTTTGGTTGTTGAACTCCACCTGATTGATGTTTAACCTTTTGTATTGTGATAACGTTTAATTCTTAATATATTGATTAGTTGGAAAAAAAAACAAAAGAGGAAACAATAATTAAAAAAAATAAAAGAGAAAAATATAACTGGTTGATCAAATATAGACCACTTTTAAGAGTATGAACCACTCCTTGTGCATGCACTGTCAGCCTGCCGACTTGTTTAAAGTCTGTCCACTTTTACTTTTTTTTTTGGATCCACTTTACCAAGGAATGGATGTATGTTAGTTAACATAGAGGCAATTGCCACCCTAATTTTTTAAAAATCTCTTAAGAGGTTCAATGAATTAATTTAACTGCCCCTCGTTAAAAAACTTGTTTGCCTCCATTAAATTTATGTTTTCCAATTAACAAATTTAAATCCAGATATAAGTATTAACATCAACTAAATGCATATACCATAATATTTATTTTTCTTTCTATCACCTCAAAAAATTTTGTTTAAAATTTTTTGTCTCTTTCCATAAGTTTGGTAATTCATAGTTATGGTAATTGGTTTCTCTATGATATTAATTATGTGTTGTTTTCCAAATATTTGAGTTCAATATAAAAAAAAAAAACATCAGAAAAAATCTCATAAATTTAAATTTTACGCTTAGATTCTTTCAAAGTTTTATGTAATTATAAATTTTAAATCATATTAAATATGCTAATTCCAAATCTCGAATATTTTTTATTCATTTTGAACTTCAATGATTTTTAATAGAAAAATTATATTCATTCTTCTGTTTTTTTTAATTTAAACATTATATTAAAATCTGAAACTACCCAAAAATTGGGTCATTGGAAGAGTTCAAATCGGCTCCGGAATCGTTACAAAATGAACATAAAATGATTAAAGTAACAAAAACATATTGAATCACCCGATTAGAGATGATGTGTATTCGCGTTGGTGACAAAGGACATCCTAGCATCGCAACATCTCCAGCGGAAAGAGTAGAGAACTCCTTCGTGACCACCAACCATCAAGAGAGAACAACCAAACTTTATGTCTCCGGCCACCACAACATTTTCTTCACCCGAATCTGCCACTA
Source organism: Crucihimalaya himalaica (assembly GCA_004349715.1). Lineage (NCBI taxonomy): Eukaryota > Viridiplantae > Streptophyta > Magnoliopsida > Brassicales > Brassicaceae > Crucihimalaya > Crucihimalaya himalaica. The sequence continues at coordinate 99,975 of SMJT01000033.1, read as the reverse complement.
GCTAGACATTATCAACGCCACGACAACACTATCAAATGATATGGTTATCCTCACATCGGAATCAATCGACGCCGATACACTTACTTTCTCGACACACGGATCCTTGCACATTGTACCTAACAAATATGTCATCCAACCCTTTACCCTCAATCCGGTCCACCAAAACCCTAGACGAGGCATATCTTGTCCGCTGAGACCCGCCATCAATATCAGCTAAGCCTACCCCACCAAGACTGTTTCTAGGACAAGCGATGCAATCCCACCCAACCGTCGACCGACTTCCGCCGCGAAACGATACCTAGTCACCTCAAAGTCGATTGAACAAACCCTCCAGCCAACTCTCCACCATCCTCCAACAACTTCCTAACCGGCATAAAGAGACGACCAATAGACGCACTAGCTTCCAAATTGCCTCGATCCACGACCCTCCACGCTCTGCACCGCTGGTGATAGCTCAGGATAACTCCGTTTAACTTTCACTGATTCTTCCTCTTCGCCATTGAAGCTCTACCGAGGACATAACTTAAGGGGAAGACCTCTCACGCCGCCAGAAAAGGATAGTAGAAGGCGGAGAGAGCCTTAAAGACATGCCCGTACTGTTGAGATCTAGATCTAGAATTGAGAAAGAAAAAGTCTCACGTGTAGGACTCACGCGTTTTTCTTCCAAATCTTCTATTTCTTATATATATTATAATTAACAAAGCAAAAAATATTTAAAAAATATTCGTATCATTATTATATATATTTCATCTTACATATAGATGGCCCCCTATAAAAATATTTTCTGGATCCACCTTTGCGCTTTACCGTGGGCAAAAATGTGTGAATGGTGAAATAATCATGGACTTAACCGCAAATGGTTCAAACCATTGGGTCTGTGGCAACCATTCAGCCCCTTAATTAACCAAACCCGCATCTGCCTCGCGGCGGATCTAATGGGGCGAGGCTCACGGTTAATGAAACAAACTGATATGACTAGTTATACCGATATTAACACCAATATGTGTGTATGATTTGAGGACTAGTTAGACTATGTACAATGGTTTTGTTTATCAGCACCTACTTTATACTCCACATCATCTCTTCTCTCTTTCACATCATATCTTCTCTCTTCCACCTAATAATTCAACACTCATTCAATTTTCATCATCTACAATAATTTTGTTTAATAAAATTCACCACTTTACCCCGTTAGTTTTATTTTATACTTTTTATGTTTTGGTTTTTATGATTACGTATTATTAATTATAATTATCGTTTGAAATTAAGTTAAAATAATTAGGCGTTAAATAATTTTTGAATTTTTTTTCTTTTTTTATATATATATTTTAGAATGCAAATAATAAATAAAAAGTCATTATTAAAAATAAATAATATTACAGAAAACTTAAAATGTAATACAATACATTAATAAGTACACAACACAATTAATAAAACAGACATAACTTAAATAATACAATAGACGCAACTCACAAACTTAAAAATCTCTTTAGTCATGAAACATTCTGAATCTTGTCCATATGTGTTTGACTAGATCTGTTTGTAATTCGTGATGTACACTTGAATTGCGCAATTCAGATCTAGCACGAACATGATTTGCAAATGAATGTAGCACCTCGGTCGAGAATGGTTGCAGTGTACTAGACCCACTTACCTCAAATTGATCATAATCGGTCCATTGTTGAGTATATGTATCTCGTTCATCCTTAACAATCATATTATGCAATATGATACATGACTTCGTAATGATAGCTAAATCGGCTATGTCCCACATTTTGTATATGTTGGGGTTGGTTGGAGGATTGTTTTTGAAACTGATAATTGTTAGGATTTGGGTAGTTAAAAAGATAATTAGAAGAATTTTAGGTGTGAAAAGAGTTATTGTTGGGATCCATGTCACTAAAACTATGTTTAAAGTTAAAACAAAAGTTTACTGGAAGCTAATAGAGAAATAATAGTAAAAAAAAATGATTTTATCTGTATCCAAATCAAATAAAACAAGATTTTATTTATAGAATATGAAAATGATGAATTTTGGTATAAAAATTATATATATAAATAAAATAATTGATATTGAATGATTGAGATAAAAAAAAAGATTATAAAATCAAAGTGACCAATAAAAAAAAGACATGTGTCTCATTTATTTTTCACGTTCAAAGTTTACGACGCTGTATTTACCATATTAAACGCCCGAATATTTTTTTAAACAGTCGTAAATTATTTTATTATTCATCAATGTAAGTAGTCTTATACCGATATTAACATCAGTATGTGTATGGTTTGACGCTTACTTAAGCGTCTTGGACGTCAAAAGCTCGAACCCATTTTTCTCAATGTGTTGAAAATTTCGGGCTACTGGGCCGTGGTTTTTTTTTCCTTTGACCTCCAATAAGACTAATAATAATAAAAAGGTGACGTAAGCTGAAATGAATTTTTTAATAGATTCGAAAATAGAAAGTAGGCATTATATATACCTTTAAAAAACTTTCTTATACTAACGCCATCTGTCTTGTAATTCCTCATTATTAAATGTTAAAATCAAAACCCTATAATAACATCCCAACGAAGGCGATAAAACCCAGAATTCCAGATCTTAGATTCTTTCATCCCCCAAAATCAATCAAAGGGTCTCAACAAATCTCACTCTTCTTCCCGTGAATCTTGTTAAGGTAACCTATTTCTCTTAAATTTCCCAACTTTTTTCTGGGTTATTTCGAAATCAGGTTGAATCAAACCCTATAATTTATGATTTATTTCTCTGATTTCATGAAATTAGCTGTTTTTAATTTGGTGAATTCGCTATTTAGTATATTTTAAGTTTTGTTTTGATGTTAGAATCTTTAAAATTTTGTCTCTGTTTTGGTTTTTGAATTATTATATATGGTTAGAGAGCATGGATCAACAAGGACAATCATCAGCTATGAACTATGGTTCAAACCCATACCAAACCAACCCAATGACCACTGCACCAGCTGGTTCGGACCATCCAGCATACCATCAGATCCACCAGCAACAACAGCAACAGCTAACTCAACAGCTACAATCTTTTTGGGAGAATCAATTCAAAGAGATTGAGAAAAGCACTGATTTCAAGAACCATAGCCTTCCCTTAGCGAGAATCAAGAAGATCATGAAAGCTGATGAAGACGTGAGGATGATCTCCGCTGAGGCACCAGTTGTGTTTGCGAGGGCTTGTGAGATGTTTATTCTTGAGCTTACGCTTAGGTCATGGAACCACACTGAGGAGAACAAGAGGCGGACGTTGCAAAAGAACGATATTGCAGCTGCTGTGACTAGGACTGATATTTTTGATTTCCTTGTGGATATTGTTCCTAGGGAGGATCTTCGTGATGAAGTCTTGGGTGGTGTTGGTACTGAAGCCGCAACAGCAGCGAGTTACCCGTATGGATACATGCCTCCTGGAACAGCTCCAATTGGGAATCCGGGTATGGTTATGGGTAACCCGGGTGCATATCCGCCGCCTAACCCGTATATGGGTCAACCAATGTGGCAACAACAAGGACCTGAGCAGCAAGATCCTGACAATTAACTTTGCCTAATAAACTGTGAGTCTTTGTTTTAGCACTGTGCTATATCCTTTCAAGTTTCCATGGACACAAAAGTTGATATCATTCTTGTTGTTTGTTTTCTGCAGAGCCTTTTAATTCGAACCTCTCTATCATGTGGATCTACCCAAGCAGAAGAAGAATGTTAATAGATAAATATCAGACTTTAAAGTTCGGTGTAGTAGAATAATGTATGTTTCATGATCCATGGATATATTTCTTGTTATTCAGTTTGGTTGCTCTTGTTGATCTGTTTCCAGTCAGTTTAACCATTACATCAGTGAATGGTATAACAAGAAACTATGAGATTGAGAATTGAACTTACAAAAGTCTGGATAACTTAAAAGTTCAATGCTACATAGGTAAACTAATCAGTCCATACTTGCACATATAGGTGTGAAAATGAGTCTTAGCAACTGAGTTGGTTTAGCTTAGCTTGAGTTTTACTAGTCCATTACTAATCCTACCCATAAGGCCATAACCAAAACCAAAACCAAAAACGGAAAGTTCCTGTAACTACTACGATTACACAGTTTGTTTTTGCAACTTTTTCATTACGATTCCTTCAAGAATCCCATCTGTTCCAAAGTTGCCAGAAAACTCCTGCGGATGGACGGGACCTGGGAGGCGGAACGAGACAGAAAAGTGACCAGGCGGGCAGAGATTTTGTGTCTGGATTTCAAACACCTGAGAATACCGATGAACTTGCTTCCCACCTGTTGTAGTGACTCCTCTAATTAGTACATTCCCATTGTCTTCTACTTCACAGCTAAAATCTCCTGCAATATCTCACACACATCAGGTCAAGAAATTGGTTTAGTGGGATGAGAGACTTTGCAAGAATAAGCAAAAGAACAAAGTAGAAGGAAGTCACTCACTTTCATCTCTTTTCACACCGGGAAGAGATACACGGAAGAGATAAGCATCATCGCATTCACCAATGTCCATCAGTCCCACCATTAGTCCACCCTGAACTTCAGATTTTGCAGCACCATTGCTTTCTTCACCACTAGTGCAGGTACCTGCCTCATTGCCATCACATGTAATAGGCACTTCTAACACATGTTCATCCTCTTTCAATGGTTCCAAGCTCTCATCAATCTTATCCTCAACCTCATTTGCTGCAACAACGCCCTTAGCTTCAGTTACATCAACACTAAGACTCAAAGCAAAGCTATCCATTCCCGTAAGCCGCTTAAACCGTTCAGTACACTCTTCTCTCATACAAGAAGTATCTGGATCATTGATAAACACAATGTTCCGGATAAACTTATACCTATTCCCAACACGGATTTCAGGGTGCAGTTTTGGCGGATAAAGATCCGCGAAAAGAGGGTAATCCTGGTTCGAATCATTGCGTCTTCCATTGAAATAATCACGTATCTTTCTTGGCATTATGATTAGAGACGGATCAGCATTTCTGAGAATGTGATAATACACACGTTCTAGCTCAGCCCGCTTCATAAGTGAGCCACTTAACTCATCTGCTGCGAGATTCTTCAACGCTTGAATCTGAAATGCTGATTGCTTCGGACAATGATGTTGTCTTAAATCTGGTCCAAAGTAAGTTCCTATGATGAAATGTAAGACAAACAACTTGTCGTCTTCAATGTCCAATGAAATTAACACACTTTCTTCTTGTTCTTGAGAGTTCTCACACATTGTATCACTCATATCCTAAAAACAACAACACAAAAATCAAAAAAATTGTTTCTTTATGAGTGTTATATCAAAAAGATCGAAGCCTTACTTAGTAAAATTGAAAATCCTGGACATGCAACAAGAAACTATAACCAATTTCGTATCAAAATGGGTGAAGAATAGAAATTAAAGAAATTGAAACGATAGAAACACAATTTGTAAATAAATTAAGCTAAAATTGAGATCAAAGGTTACTAACCAGAAGTATAATTTAGGGTTCTACTTAAGTGAATTTGTTTGATTTTTTCATCAGAGGAACAAGAAAGCGACTGAAGAAACGCATAAGACATTGAACAAAAAAGGGTAAAATGATAATTTTAGATTCTTCTTGATGTGATTGGACCACGTGACGCTTATACCAAAAGGTACACAAGCACCTGATCACTCCCTTTTTTGGTTCTCAAAGAGAGGAAAGATAAAAACAAAGCTTCTCGGAGATTTTTGCCGGCGACTTCTGAAACAACGTCTCCGATGAGGTAAAGTTGTTGAATTTTCTTTTAAAAAACGGTCAATCTTTTTTTCTGCTCTTGCTCTTATATAACCCAAAATTTGTATGTTTTGGTTCGTTCTTGTGAAAGATTTGAAATTTCTTTAAGGGTTTTGTCTCATTTTCACTGATTAGGTTATTTTTGGCTCAAAGCCTTAAGCTTTGATGAAATGCTAATGTGCCCAACACTATTAAAATTAAAATTTGACCAAACTTGTTTAGATTCAAAACTTCAAATATAGTCTAAAAAGGTATAATTTTCACGGAATTTATACATGTCTGATCTTCATTTCTTAGCTAAACCCTTGTTTATAAACTCAAGAGAGGACCATACAAATTAGGTTGGCTCTTCTTTTGTCTATTCTGTGGTCATGAGAGTATAAAAAGGTTTCATTTTTATGGACACTGGTAAGTTAGGGATAGTGGTTATAGATCACAAGACTTAATTTGCCTATTGAATCTAACCATTGTTATTGTTTTCAATTCTTATTAGCCTATATAGTTCAATATTTTGATGCTTTACGGATTCTATTTACCTTTTGGTTGGTTCAATAGCCTTATAATGTTTCAAGATTAAGCTTTTTTAGTCAATAACAGCTGCTGCTGTTTTAAAAGAATCGCTGTAGTTTCGCAAGTGATTCTGTTTTATAGCGGATCGATGTTAAGTGTATGATGAAAGGAATTGTTGTGCTTCAGTTCTTCAAGTGGTCAAAACGGAATGAGAGAGAACAACAGTTTTCCGGACAACACAAGGAACCCACAAATTCTTGAAGTGACTCCATTGAACAGTATGCCTTACATTGGTCCAGTGACTCATGCATCTATGTCGAGTAACAGGACGAATGAGAATGCAGAGAAAGTAGGAGGGCCAGCAATGATATTTCTGCCTTCTGATTCAACTCCAGAGTTTAATAACCTTATCAGTCAAACCAAAACCGGAGTTGCCGTCACGGGAAGTGCAGCCATGGGGAAGATTGGACCAACGATTGGTTTGGTTGATATTGCTGAATCCGATGACTCATACTACTTTCGTGTTTCATTACCTGGTGTTTCAAGAGATGAGAGTAAGTCTCAACACCTTTCCATATCTTTGTGAAGTTTCCAATTGACATACCAAATTATTGTGTCTAGCATTTTAGTTCGAACCTTGTGAAAGATATTTGTTCATATAGAACAAAGATTATTTGCATGAAGCTGAAGAATGTGTAGATTTGGGAAGTTTCAATCTTGTTTTGTATTCCTTTGCACACGGCTTATATGTGTTTTGAGGTGGTTCGAACTTTGTATTATGCTTTTACTCGTCTTCTGTTGAATCTGATATGTGGAACATGCAGAGGACTTCAGCTGTGAAATAGAACCAGACGGTAAGATTCTGATAAAGGGAACAACAACGACGGGGGAGAAGACAGTTTGCAAACACAATCAGATCTTCAAAATGCTAACACAGAACTTATGCCCTTCAGGCCACTTCACCATCTCCTTTCAGCTTCCGGGTCCTGTGAGCAATGAAGAATTTAACGGTAATTTTGGCTCAGATGGTGTTCTTGAGGGCGTAGTGAAGAAGCTGTACTACGAAGACTAAACATAACAACAAATGGAGATGGATTTGTTGAGTTTCAAAGTAAGCTAGAATCATTGCAGCCTATGTAGGATTTTCTTTATGTTGTAAGCTACATTGCCATTAGAAATATTGTTGATTAGTTGATGTTGCTTCGTAAAAACTTAGGTATTTTGAAACTTAATATGCCTGATTAAAAAGAGATTGGAGATAATATGGTGGGAAAATTTGACGGACTGTTTTTATTTTGTATTGTATGACACATAGAGCATATCCATGCGCTAGAGACTTTTGTGGGCCTCAATTAAATTAATAATATTTTTTCATGATTTAATCACATAATTTAATTTTTATTTGTTAACGAAAATGTTGAACCAATCATTAATTGATAAGCCGAGAACGAGTCTTAGGGGCGTATTGAAATGATGATTTTGGTTTTTTATTAGAATACCCTTTTATTAAATTTATGATTCTTAAATCTCTTTTTAAATCATCTATTATTGAACTTATGATTTTAAAATTTATTTTTAAATTACCTGTTATTCAATCAAGGATTTATAAAATCCATATCAAATTGACTGTTATTCAAACATGACCAAAAAATTTCATAAAAATATTGAAATTTACTTTGGAGAGATTTTTAACACATTTTTAGTTAAAAATATGAATGGAACAATCACACCTCTATAAATGTTATTTTGAATGATTTGTCTTTTTTTTGTTAAATAGTTTATAGTTTTGCTCACAAAAAAAACCATCGTTATTTTTTTGTTTTCCTCAAGTTCATCGTTTTCATTGTTTCCACATTCTCAACTATGAGGAGTTGAATCTTCGCAAATCGAAGAGGCTACGAACATTGGGATGATGGATTCGTTGGAAGATCGGAGATTATGGCCTGGATTAAATCCACTCTGCAATTAATCTCTCCAAAGTTGAAGAAGTAAATCTATTGAGTTATCTCTCTTCTCCTTATAAACCTAGTTTGGATTTTGAATTAGATCTTACTATTATCTTCTTTTCGTAGCAAGTACGGTGGAGTTCTGTATTTGAATACGGAAATGGTGGATTCTTATCTGTGTCGGTTTGTTGTTCTAGATTTTGAATACGGATTCGATGAATTATAGGCTTGTTCAGGCGATGTTTTTTGTCAGCTTATGGATTCGGTACACCTTGTAACTGTTCCGATGCACCTATGTGTTGGTAACCCTCTTATTTCTCTTTTCATTTCTTCTCCGTTTACCTCTGAAAAAAATCTTGTTATTGAATTGGGACTATATTTGTAAAATCTTGTTATTTCTCTTTTCTATTTCTTCTCCGTTCACCTCGATTTGATTTTGATTTTTTTGGTAATCACCAAATCCAAGTCCGTGGTTACTAAACTTCAGTCTCGAAATTATTCAACGCAATTTTATAGTTGTAATTCTTGCTTTATAGGAACCTAAGGAGAAAGTAAATTCTTATGGCTTTGGAATTTAAAAATCCTTTGTATTTTAAGAAAGTTGTGGAGTTTTCTCAAATTTAATATCCTAAGAGTACTAAAGCAGTAGCTGTAATATAGTAAGGGTTGAACCACAAAGACTTAAGAAATATAGAATTCGAATTAAGCTAAGCGAACAAAGTAATGAAGGAAATAAATAGCAGAATATAAAAGTTGTGAAATTCAATGGAGGAAAAACGCTAAGCCTAAGAAAATTCTCCGGTAAATCAGAATTGTAGATCAAATAGAATGTAAGGAGGATATAAAGCAATGTTCTTGAACTTGAAACACAAATGTAAAATCAACCAACCGTCGCTGCGAAAATTATATATGTCTAAACCTAGGACTCCAAATTTCTTTGCAAATCCTATATATTCAAACAAACATTAATGATCAGGTTCAATTGTTCACAAAATCCTAAACCAAATTTCTTTGCGTATAGGTCTTTTGCTCATCTAACACTAGTTCATGCAATCAATCACACTTTCGTGTCAATCAAACAACCTAAGATCAGATTCTAGGTCATGAAGCTAGAATAAGCAGTAATCACAAGTCTAGATGAAGAACTCTATTGAATTTCTCCTACCAATTCAGATCAACCTAACAATTCATCAAACACCTTTGAATAACCCTAAACCTAACAAAGAATCTACTCAGACATGGTGAATGAAGCAAACATCATGAATAAAATAGATTGCATAAAAGAGTAGAGTAAAGAGTAACAAGGGTTCGAAATCTTCTCTCTCAGGAACAGATTTTCTGACTTTTATCCCTCTCTCAAAACCCGAATAATGAATAAAATCAAGTCTCTTCTCTAAAAGTGGCTAAAACCCCTAAATATAATGCTAAAACACGTTTTTTCTTTTCCAAATAAAATCTTCTGGGCCAAGTTGCAGAATCTTCAAACTTGTAAAATCACGTGTTTTCTTTTCCTGCAGTCGGTGTCGATCGATACTGGGTTGGTGTCGGTCGACACCAGGACTCTGTGCTCGCCAGACTGGACTGTCTTCACAAAAACTAGCATAACTTTTGATCGCACCGTTAGAATGACCTCAAACCACTTCCAAATGAAAGCTAATCCATTGATCTGTCTTGTATCCAAATTTGAGCTCAATCCAATGGTGGGAAATTCTTCAACGGACGCCAAAAAACTCTAGAATGCTCTAATATCTCCAATTATGCTCCAAACGTGCCAAAACCTGAAAAGACTCAAAAAGACTACAAAAACACTAGAAAAACTCTGAAAACAAGACCTATATCATGGCTAAAAACGGGTAAAACCCATGATATATCATTTAGATCTGAAGTTTAACAAGTTGTACTCCTTAAAACTTGCCTATAGTCCAGGATTTTGGAAATTTCTTAGAGTTTGATGAACTCTAGTCTGATTGCTTGATTTCTTTTTCTAGGTTGTGGTGTTGGGGCGGTTTGATTTCTACTAGCTCCTATTGTATTGTGTGGCTTATATGATGCTCATAAGGAGACTATAGCTTTGAAATCATGCTCTTAGAACGTTTCTAGTGGGATTTCTCTTGAAACGTTTTTATCTTCTCTCTTTCCAATTGACACGCTCTTGAGATTTGAATGACTGTAACTGATTAAATTGCTTTAAATCTGATTAAGTCTTAGGCCATCTTAGGCCATCCTCAACGCAAGTATTTAATTAGGTTTTTAAGTATTAAACTAATAAAAGAAATTCCAAAAAAAATAGAGAGGAGAGTGAAAGTTTCTTGTTTAATAACCTCTCTCCACATGTTAAGAAACCTATATGTCAACATGTCTTTTTTTTACTGGATGTAGCATTTTTAATAATTAAAAATTTAATATATTAATTTTAAGAAATTGGGTTGAGTTTCTCTATGTTGATGATGGCCTTACAATCAAAACTATCATTTATTTACTACTAGATTAGGTCCCGCGAATACGCCGCATTATAATATAATATTTTAAAATTTATGAGAAAAATATAAAAAAATAGAATTAAATCACCCGTAAAAATAAATATATAAAAAATATTAAGAACACTTATCTAATATCATTCACCAATTAGAAAAACCTAACAAATTTACATTTATTTATTTATTTTGATTATATAAATCTTAATTTATTTATTTTTAATCATATTTTTGGCTTTTTCTTTTTCAAATCAACATAAAAATAAATTATTGTTGTTATTTTGAATTTATTTTTTCATTGTCTTTTGGATGATCGATATTTTCTTAAAAATATTAAAAAATTAACTAAAATTAGAGAAAAATTTAATAATCATAAAGATATATAAATAATATTTGGATCGCTATGTCATTTACAAACCCGACGTATTTCGGATGCTTGAAGGCTCTGCTGATCCGAAGTATTTTTTTACGAAAACCTCACAATAATAAATTAAAATAACTTTCTGAAAATTAGAAAACCCAAAATTAGAGAAAACATTAATAGTCATAAGAATATATAAATAAATAAAAAATTACGACAACCTCGTAATATTAAATTAAAATATCTTTAGACAATAAAATAAAAGGAATAAATGTCTTAACAATATAATGAAGTTGAAGGTATGATGGTGTTTTCAATAAAATTGTTTTGTTTGTTGAGTAAATATGAAACTACTTAATTGTTTATATAAAGTTTAATATTTACAATTTGTTTTCCTTTACAATTATAAAAATTTCTTTTGTTTTTATAGAGTTCAATATTTACAATTTTTTTATTTATAATTTGAAATTTTCTTAACTATGCAAGTTTACTTTTTTTTAAGAATTAATAATTTGTATAATTTACTTATAGAATTTTTATTTTAAGAATGAATAATTTTTAAGAATTAGTAATTTTTATAATTTCCTAGTTAGTAAATTATGTTTTGTATAGTTTTCTTATAATATGTTTTTGTTATTTTTCAATTTGAGACGTGTCGAAATCTTTAATTAATGGATATGATACGTGTTGCGATCTTATGAGTTGGTAAATTTGAAAACTATACTTTATATAATAAGATTTATGCGCAATATTGCGAATCTACAGTTATGAATGGTGAATAAAAACTAAATTTTTCGCTAGCGGAACAATCCGTCCTACCGTTGAAATCATTTAAAAGCCGAATGTTTAAAATCATGTAACGTCTATTGTAACACAACTTTGTTTAAAATAACCGAATGTATTGTACATGATAATACAAAGCATGACAGAGATTTATCTTAACACAACGTAGTAAAATCAAGTTTTTTCTATATTTTTATTGGGCACGAACAAACAATATATTAATTAGAAAGCGATACAAGTGTCGACTTGCCAAAACTGTCTGCTTTGTGGAATAAAAGAGAAAGAATTAGACGAAAAAATAAATAGGAAACCTGGAAAGTCTTCTAAAACTCCATAGATATCATTGTGAGTTGCATCAGAAATAAATATTTGCGTATAAAATTGTGTATTATTACTAAAAACAAGTTTAGATTGAATATCTGGCAATTTACTTGTTAAAAACCCAAATTTAAATTTCTGAACCAAACCGAACTGAAATGAGATTTTCGGTTTATGGTTCTTGGTCGGTTGGTTGTGGTGAACTGATATGCGGATATACGAAATGAGTCTGGTTATCGGTTTAACTCGGTTTTGTACTTCCAAACCGTTTGTTTTTTAATTTGTCTAAAGTCCTTAACCTTCTTCTCATTTCTTTTCATGATCTTCATAGTCGACTTAATTTTCAAAAAAATTACCATTATCATTCAGTCATTAGCTTCACTGTCTGAACCATCTTCACCGTCTTAGTTAGGTCCGGCTCAATGCCTGACAAGACCCGTTAGAGCATCGTTAATGGGGTTTCTTAAGTAAGTTTCTTAAGGTAAAACATGATTTAATTAAATCAAAAGAAAATAAAATAATAAGAACTGTTTCTTAAAAATCGATTTTAAGAACCGATACTTATTCTTCTCTCGTTCTGATTCCGTTCAAAATTGCAGAAGAAGAGTTGTCGCCTTCGTCTCCGGCCGAATCGTTTGGCTTCTCTGGCGGATTCCACTCGTCTTCCGGCGGATTCGATTCGTCTTCCGCTCGATTCCGGTGGACTGGCTTCTCCGTATGTCCTCCTCCTCCGTCGGTTCTTCGCAACAAGAAGAACAAGAAACCATGGCTTCATCTGTAATCGCTTCGTTTCCCTTCGTCTGCAAATCCTCCAAGGTTTGTCTCCTTTCGATTCATCTCGATATCGACATTTAGCTCGACATTTGATTATTGGATTGAGTGATGAGTAGCTTATTCGATTATTGGATTCACATTTAGAATTGATTTTGGATTATTGGATTTCCATATAGAACCAAATTGCTTTGATTTTGGTTTATTGGTTGCTTAGTAAATTGCTTAAACTTTACAGGAATTTGGATTTCTTCACAATTATCGCATGAAAAAAGTCCATTCCTTATGGATTACAATTTTATTTGACATAGCACTTGGATCTGATTGGTTTGTACTTTTTCTGTATCATACAATTGAGTTCCATTTCATTGTCTAATTGATCAGGTTCTTGTCATTGTGGGGGATACTGGTTATGGAAAGACTACACAAATACCACAATATCTTCACGAAGCTGGTTACACGAAGCATGGGAAGGTACTTACCATTGAACATTCCATATAGTTTAATGCATCTATACTATTGATCACATTACCATTGAACTTTATTGTAGGATTCATGTAGAAAAATAGTATTTGCTATCTTCTTTCTCTGATGCTAGTTGCGAACAATCTTAACTGCTAATAGATTATGTCTACAAAATTCTCTATTTAATCAGATGCAAATATATTAGAGGTGTAGTTGCAGATAGGACAAACATGTTTACATATTGACTTGCAGCATTAAACAAACATGTTTAATGCTCATGGTATCTTAGCTGTAAACAAACATGTTTACAACTGCTCTATCTCATGGTATCAAGTGCTCATGGTACCATCTCCCCTGCATCATTAACTACTGCTGTGTTGACATGTAATACTGCTCTATCTCATGGTATCAAGTGCTCATGGTACCATCTTTATTGCTTGCTTGTTAGTTTTTAACTAATTATTGATAGTGTTAGGTTATGGTTAGTGATGAATGCTTGTTTTAGTGTTAGGTTAGGACTGTAATAAATGGGTTAGATAGATGTCAACTCAAGTTTTTTTTCCTCTTTCTTTATCATCTCCTAAACCCATTTCTTTTCCTTCTTTTAATTATCATCTTCTAATAAACACATTCCTTCTTCTCTTTGTTAAAATCTTCTAATTAACCACATTTCATCTTCTCTTTCTCTCTTCTTTGACATTTTAGGATATGGATTCTACGAATCCATATAGTCATACCTCCAATTTTGTTGACCTTTTGAGAAGTCAATGTCAACATAATGTGGAACTCGGATCATCACAAGTCCCTGTTTTCAGTCTCAATGTACTGAAGCATCAAGCTTCTGTGAAGACACACCTGCAGAGCGTAGAGGAAGAAGGAAGTGGAGTACCGTAGATGATATAGTCCTCATCAGTGCCTAGTTAAACACGAGCAAGGATCATGTGGTATGCAATGAGCAGAAATCAGGTGCCTTCTGGAAACGCATTGCAGCATAATTTGCGGCTAGTCCCAAGGTTGCAGGAGGTGAAATGCCAGAGTCAACTCACTGTAAGCAACGGTGGCAGAAGATTAACGACCTTGTTTGCAAGTTTTGTGGATCCTATGAAGCTGCAACAAGAGAGAAAACTAGTGGTCAGAATGAAGAAGATGTTCTTAAACTGGCTCAAGAGATATTCTACAATGATTACAAGAAGAAGTTCAAACTTCACCATGCTTGGCAGGAAATGAGAAATGACCAGAAATGGTGTGAATCAATAACAAGTAAAACTGATGGAAGCTCTAAAAGGAGAAGGTGTGAGGATGGTGCACAATCATCAAGCTCTGACGCATTTACCAAACAAGGTGAGCAAGGAACCAACCGTACTCCTGGTGTTAAGGCAGCAAAAAGAGCATCTGGTAAGAGTACTGCAATAGAGGGGAAGGCTCTAGCCGAGTTTCAGAGCATATGGACCATAAAAGAGAAAGATTTGGCAATGAAAGAAAGACTCTCCAAGATGAATCTACTTGAAAGTCTCATTGCCAAAAAAGAGCCACTTTCTGAGTATGAAGAAGCTTTAAAGAAGAAGCTTATTGAAGACATGTTGGTTAATTAGTGTGAAATAGTTATTAGAAGTTTGTATGTTTGTATGCTTGTATGTTTCGGATTGTATGTTTGTATGTTTGTATGTTTCAGATTGTATGTTTGTATGTTTCGGATTTTATGTTCTGTTTTAGTTTAAAAACTCTGTTTAAGTTTTTATGTTTGTATGTTTGTATATGTCTCAGATTCTGTTTAAGTTTGTTTAAGTTTGTATATGTCTCCGATTATGTTTAAGTTAGTTTAAAAACTCCGTTTAAGTTTGTATGTTTAAAAAACTCTATTCTTTTACATCACCTAAGGTTTGATGCTTTTGGTAATTTGCAGAGTGGGATCAAAAGGATCAAAAGGCTCATGAATCAATCCTAAAAGTGTTGAACCTTCTCAGGTTTGTCTCTGAACCATCTTTTCTTTTCTTTTTCGTTTCTAAGTGTAAATTATATTGGATCATTAACCCGCAAGCACCTACTCAATTCCAAATAAAAAAGCATGACTTTACTAAAACTGAGATCCAAACTGCATTATCCCTCCAGCCAATGGATGTTTGCTCTAGGCTCCACACTTCAGCTTGTCTGTGATGACTTTTTCTCTAGTCGTTTGACATTTGATTCTTTTGCAGTAATGCTGTAAAGCCTGACTTGGCAGAATGGACTGCAAGAACTAAAATTTATGACACACTGCAGGATCATGTTAGTCAACTTTTTCTAAGTATGTTTTTTGAATGCCAGTGTGTCTATATAATCAAACCATTGTTCATTCTCAGTGGTCTTCTGTTTACCGAGAAACTAGAAGCAGCTTGCATGGGCACGGTGGAGTCTGGCAAAATGACCAAGGATCTAGCTCTTATGATCCACGGACCCAAGTAAGACCATAACCACAGAGAGAGTTTTGGTTGATGACCTAGTAAATGTTTAAAGATCTGATAGATAAGGTTTGTCTACATTGTAATTTGAACAGGGTTAGGAGGGATCAGTATGTGAATACAGAAGAGTTCATTGATGCGGTGGCATGGGAGTTGAGAAGAAGACTGTTAGGCAACTCCAGGTTGTGAGAAGAAGAATGTATATCTGAAAAGCAAAGAGTCACTGCGTAATGTTTGATTTTATGCCTTTCCAGTATTCATCTAGTAACATATGTGTAGAACTTAAGCCTGGAAAAGGGGCAATTGCATGAATAAAAGGAGAAAGAAATATATGGGTAATCTCTCAGATTGCCCAAAGCCGAGACTCACTCCTCATTTAATCGATAAAAATTCCAACTTTTTAGTCTTTCCTTTGGTTGAACTCATGTGTATCTGGTGTAAAGCTATCAATTAACAAAAATGGCTACTTTAAAATTGTCATTATCTTCTCTCTCTCTATGTAGTATTATTACAGTATAAAGAAATGGTCAAGAAATGAATTGTCATATTCAATAAACAAACAAACATGAAACATGTCGGCACAAACAAACAACACTTCACAAGACATTATAATCACATGACTTTGTTTCTTTCGTAATTTATTTCTCTCCTCCTTCTTCTTTCCTTCTCCTTCTTCTCTCCTTCTCCTTCTTCTCTCCTTCTCCTTCTTCTATTCACAAGACTTGTTTCTTCTCTCTTTCTTCTCTCTTTCTCCTTCTTCTACTCTTTCTTACTTGTTTCTTCTCTCCTTCTCTTCTTCTCTCATTTATCAAATCCACCTTTTTATATCAAAATCTCAAAAACAATTTATACACATATGGCATCTTCTTCCCATAATCCGTTTGACGGATCAATTGATGAAAATTTAGATCAAAATTTTGATCAACTATTTGATCAAACATTTGCGAATCTATTTATTGATTATGGTGAGCATCAACAGGCAAGGGAGTCAAAGAAAAAAACGACGATTTATTGAAAGAAATCGCGAAGAAGGTCACATACGTTTATGGAACGATTATTTCAGTGAGGCTCTAACATATCCTGCTAATTTATTCCGACGACGTTTTAGAATGAACAAACCATTGTTCTTACATATTGTCGATCGACTCTCCAATGAAGTTCCATTTTTCCGACAAAAAAGACGCTCTCGGAAGGTCTGGTCTCTCTGCACTTCAAAAATGTACAGCAGTAATTCATCTCTTGGCATATGGTGGTGGGGCTGATACGGTTGACGAATACCTCCGGCTCGGTGAAACTACTGCTCGTTCATGTTTGCAAAATTTTGTCGAAGGAATAATATATTTGTTCAGCGATGAGTACTTAAGAAGACCCACACCGGAGGATCTTCAACGACTACTTCATATTGGAGACCAACGTGGATTTCCTGGGATGATTGGAAGCATCGATTGTATGCATTGGGAGTGGAAGAATTGCCCCACTGCTTGGAAAGGGCAATATTCACGTGGTTCTAGAAAACCCACAATCGTTTTAGAGGCCATAGCTTCATATGATCTCTGGATATGGCATGTATTTTTTGGACCTCCAGGTACTTTAAACGATATCAATGTTCTTGATCGCTCACCCGTTTTCGATGATATAATAAAAGGTCAAGCTCCGCAAGTGAATTTCTTTGTCAACGAAAGAGAGTATCATATGGCTTACTATCTCACAGATGGTATTTATCCTAAATGGGCAACTTTTATCTAATCTATTCCAATTCCACAGGGCCCCAAAGCATCTTTATTTGCTCAACATCAAGAAGCTACCCGAAAAGATGTCGAGCGTGCTTTTGGAGTTTTGCAAACTCGATTCGCCATTGCTAAAAATCCAGCTCTTTTTTGGGATAAAGTCAAAATAGGAAAGATTATGAGAGCATATATCATACTCCACAATATGATAGTAGAAGACGAACGAGATGGATACACTCAATTTGATGTTTCAGGATTCCAACAAGGAGAAGGAAACGAAAGTTCAGATGTCGATCTCACGTACTCTACAGATATGCCTACAAATCTCGCCAATATGTTGGGTGTTCGAACTAGAATTCGTGATAGACAAGCGCATCAACAATTGAAAGCTGATTTGGTTGAGCATATATGGCAAAAATTTGGACGTCATCAAGATAACAACTAAGCTTCGATGCTTATTTGAAATGTTTATCGTTATTTTATTTTGAAATCTATGTTTAAAATATTTTTATATCAAGTATGTTTAATTTAAATAAAAGACTATTTACCAAAAAAAAACTAAGAATCCCTAATGAGGTTCTTACCATTGTAGGACAAAAATCATAGTTTCTTAACAAAGTTTCTTAACCCTAATTAATTATTAAAATATTACTTAAGAAACCCATTAAAAAACTTCCTATTAATGATGTTCTTAGTGTAATGCAGAAAACTCTTAAAACACAGATTTTAAAAAAATTTGGACCCTTATTAACTAAATATGTAAAAAAATAATATACTCTTAAAAATATTGTGTCAGTGTAAATGTACTCCCATCGCATGTGCTGGCCGGATCTGGTCTAAACTAATCTATTTTTCGTATGATTTTCTGTGTCGCCATATTGAATCCCGTCGTTTCAACTTTTCTTCGTCGTTGAGTCGCCCTCGCTTTACCTTCTACAGTTTAATATTTTTTTTAGTTTATTCACGATTAACTTGTTTAATTCGTTGGAGCATTTGATTTAAAGATTTAATTTTATTTCATTTGCTTTTTTTCTTTAGCCCATTTGATTAAAAATCGCCAGTTATTTTTGTTAGAAAATTTTAAACCTGAAAAACCGAAATCGAAACATCCCATTGTTTAGTTCTGTTGATTTTAGTTTAACTTCTCTCTCGAGCTGACTTATCCAACTATCCAAAAAGCAACCTGAACCGAATAACTCGAATTACCCGAAATTGGAATTACACATTCATATAAAATTGCGGTCACTACGATCATGCCTTAAATCATATCCATACATCTTGTAACAAATACCATAATTATTCAAACTCAATTACTAATACAGTTCCATGTCCCTAGTGAATTGAAACACTCAAATAGTAAGAGTATGATTTCAAACTTCCATTCACTCCCAAACTTCCATATACTTTTTAAATTTTAAATTTGTTAATGACGATGGTGTTTCTTTTTTTTTTTTTTTTTAACTATCCGTTAAAAACCAAAAGCATAAAAGATACATAAGAGTCATCACACAAAACACATCCATCAGTATCTCAGAAAAGCACAAGGATACTAAACAACAACCCCATTAGCCTTAAACTAGCCATCATTCTCACAGACGTCGCCTCACCAGCAGCAAAGCTTCCACCTGGAGTGCTTGTGGTCAGCACAACCACCATCCACTCTTTCTCCGAGCCAACACCAACCCCAACATACCTCGAATCGTTTAGATACCGAGCATAACCGGTTTGGGTGTAATTAGTTAAAGCCAGAGTAGGGATCCGGTTAGGGATACAGACCGGTAAGATCAATCCGTCACGGGTAGTGTTTGGGTCGATTTTGCACTCAGAGAGAATGTCTTGGTAGTTCGTTAGCCGCGGAGGGACTGAGCCAGGAGTAACCGTGCTAGCTGCTGTGGTGTGGTTTGTGCATGGCTGATCCTCGAGCTTGTCGGCGATCTCATCGGCCACACAATCAGCCTTTGCGTTCTTTGCAAAAGGCGGAACTCTTTGAGCTGTACGGTAGCTGTTTAGGCCTTGAAGAAGATTATCCTCCGCCTCTAAATCAAAAAAAATTCTATTGATGAGTTGAGTAAAACTGACAAGTAAGCATTGTAGCTTTCAAATGAACATGCATGGGAATAAATTTGTAACTCTATTATTATGAGCTTAAAACTAATTACTAAGACCCAAATAAGTATTACTATTCATTTATTTCCTTACAAAACATTTATATTTTAATCCAAATCAAAATATATCTCTCTAAACACCTATTACGTACGTGCAAATACGAGATTATATACAAAAACTGAATACATTTTTTTCATGTTTATACACTAAGAGAGAGGGTTAATAGCGTTTACGGTTGCAGATAACACATGAGGAAATCAAGGAGAAAATGAGAAGATGAATGATGTAGACATAGAGAGGCATCTTCGTAATCAAGACCATTCCACTTCACTCAATTTCTTATTCTTAATTCTTCTGGTAATAAAAGCAAAGTTGAGAGTGTTCAGGTAAAGGCAAAGAGAATGAAATTTTGTTGGGCCTGTACTCTATTTGTTTATAGTATCTTCAGATCTATAATTAGTATTTTCCTGATAAGATTTGTTAAAGTCACAAACACTTGGCAAAGAGGAGGTTTCGTTTTGCCAAAAGACGACGTGTATCAATGCACATCTTCGTCACGTGTCACATGCATGCATGCACAAACAACAAATACAATTAGAAAGAAAAAAATAAAACTAGAACTAATGTATAATGAAAATTGTTACAAAAATTGTCCATGTCACACGATCACCGTTTACGGGTTACCACAAATCCGAACCCATACACCAACACGTGTATCCTCCTCTAGCCACGTCATGTTTCTCAAGCTGCCAAGTGTCATATCCTATATTGAGATATATGCTAGCTTCCATGTAACGTGTGTGCATGTATATATGGCCATGAACGGGTTGTGTCGAGTGTTCACTTCATCGAGAGTCATATCATCAAACGTTACGCTTTTGTTATCTCAAGTTCCAAACAAAACCAAGAAACCTCTACCTGAAAATAGAAGATCATCTCAGCTTGTGTGCGTAAGAGCGATGGCGTCTGAGACACAAAAACAACATACACAACCTGGCAAAGAACATGTCATGGAAACCACTCCACAATTCTCTAGCCCAGACTACCAACCCTCCAACAAGCTTCGTGTAATTATCTTGATAACCTATAGTTTGAGATCAAAATATTACATATTCGCAACTCTTTACGTACCATGTTCATTTTCCTGAGTTATGATATGCATATCGTTGTATATTTGATACGGCGATATGATTTAATCTCCTCAGATTCATATTCAGCCTTTTAACTAGTTTTTTTTTTCTAAATTATTATTAGAAGAATTGAGATAGATTCTAATTTATATAACAAATGAATGTACAATCAGGGAAAGGTGGCGTTGATAACTGGTGGAGACTCGGGGATAGGTCGAGCGGTGGGACACTGTTTTGCACTCGAAGGTGCAACGGTAGCTTTCACTTATGTGAAGGGTCAAGAGGAGAAAGACGCACAAGACACTCTACAAATGTTGAAGAAGGCAAAAACCTCAGATGCTAAGGAACCAATCGCAATTCCCACTGATTTAGGATTCGACGAGAACTGCAAAAGGGTCGTTGATGAGGTCATTAACGCGTTTGGACGCATAGATGTCTTGATCAATAACGCAGCAGAGCAGTACGAGAGCAGCTCGATCGAAGAGATCGATGAGCCTAGACTTGAGCGAGTCTTCCGTACAAACATCTTCTCTTACTTCTTCCTCACAAGGTAATACGTGTGATTTTTTTGTTGTCATAATGATACGTACGTGTAAAGGTTATTTATCATTATTATTTTTTTATTGGTAGGCATGCGTTGAAACATATGAAGGAAGGAAGTAGCATTATCAACACCACATCAGTGAACGCCTACAAGGGAAACGCTTCGCTTCTCGACTACACCGCTACAAAAGGAGCGATTGTGGCGTTTACTCGAGGGCTTGCACTTCAGCTTGCGGAGAAAGGAATCCGTGTCAATGGTGTGGCACCTGGTCCGATATGGACTCCGCTTATCCCAGCCTCGTTCAATGAGGAGAAGATTAAGAGTTTCGGGTCTGAAGTTCCGATGAAACGAGCGGGTCAGCCGATTGAGGTGGCACCGTCGTATGTTTTCTTGGCTTGTAACCACTGTTCGTCTTACTTCACCGGTCAAGTTCTTCACCCCAACGGTAACTCCGTACACATATTTATATATTTCGATTATAATGGTTATTAGGCCGAACTCGGTTTCGAATCACTTTTTGGTGTTTTATTTGTGTAGGAGGAGCCGTGGTGAATGCGTAGAGTGTAGGAGGAGCCGTATACGGCCGTCTTAAATCGTCTAAGGTCTTAAAAATATGGTGACAAAAGTTGTGATATCGGTGTCGATTTCGGTTTATAGGGGCTTTTTATTAAGTCATGTATATGTTGGTAATGTGTCGAGTCCGTATCTTTTGTAGTTTGGTGGAAGTAGCAAAGATATGTTAGATAAAGACATCTATAATACTTTGGGCCTTTTCCCTTTTAATATGATATAGAATCTTACAATATAAGCAAGGCATCATTGCATTTCGTTTGGCTTATCTAACATTAAATTTAGCGACTCCAATTATCTTGTATGGTGGCAGCACAAATGAATTGAACTACTCAATTGTGTTTTTACATGCTAGATTTATTTGATTTTCAAAACAGAAGTTTTCGCGTGTAGTCAAGTAAAGTGGTACATCTAATGTTCATATTTATTTTGTATACTTCACGTAAACCATTTTCTACAATTTACGTTTTTTTATAATATATTATCCCACGAAAGAACAATGTTTCTCTCTCTCCAAAAAAAAATTTTCCTCCCTCCGACAGATTGTTCTATATGAGAAAAGGTTAACATTGCATCCATCGACTCTTCTCGTTCTAAAATCCAGGCGGCCACTAATATAGAGATCGTTTGTGGAAGTAAAGATTCGCATTATGTAAATCAGTTTGAATATAAAGATTAGTGGGGTAAACCATATTTTTGGTGACGCAAAATCAAAAAGGCGAATCAAAGTTAGAAGACAAGCTTACAAGAACGCTTTGAAACAGGTCTGTAATGTTTGTTTGTTTGTGCAGGAAACTAAAGACACAAATATGTAACGAGTTCCCAAGGTCAAGATGACAAGGTATGTTTCAGTGAGCTTTAATCCAGCTCACAAGAGTATCAAAGAGAAAGTTTTTACAAGCAATATAACACCACCAATCTCACAGTACTCACCAGAGAAAAAAATCCTGGATACAGCAAGGAAAGAACAAAAAAAACAAAAATCTTGGATACAACAAGGAAGAACAAAAAAAACACTCACCCAATGCTCTGTTTTCTCTTCTCTCTCTCTGTTTCTCTCTCTATGCTGTTATGTCTCACTTGGTTACCACGCTTAGACTCACCCTTACTCTTTTTATAGTGTCTGATTTCTTGTCTGATTTTTTGTCTTGACGCTGCTGACACATCAGCTTCTGTGTCATAACTTTGGTGTGCCTTCAAAACGCAGCTCCCTTGTCGTTTAATACCTAGACTGCACAAAGATATGGCTGACATACCTGTTTCACCACATAGCCCATTGCTTGTCTTAAGCCCACCTGTCTGAGACCCAATCGCCAAAACGAAAATCTCCACTTTGATTTTATCTCAGACAGAACATCCGAAAAACGATCCGTCCTCGTGCTCTTCCGACTTCACCGCCGGAAACCTAGCTCAGCTCCAAGCTAGAATCAGTGCCTTAACACCTTTAGGTTAGTCAACCCTTCTTCGAACTTCTTCACCGGAACTGATTTCGTGAGAATGTCAGCCGGGTTCACAATCGTGTTTATCTTTGAAATTTTTAGAGTACCATCCTCCACAACATCTCTGATGAAGTTTAACCGGACATGGATGTGTTTTGTTCTCTCATGGAACGTGCTGTTCTTTGACAGACAAATGGCGCTCTGCGAATCACAGTGGATCTCTGTTTGCTTTTGCGAAAATCCCAATTCAGTGGTGATACCCTATAACCACAGAGCTTCTTTGGCTGTTTCTACCAGAGCCATATAATCTGCTTCTGTTGTCGACAGGGCTACGATGTGCTGCAGTCCAGATCGCCAGCTGACTGTGTTTCCTCCTACCTGAAACACATATCCTGTAATAGATCTTCTTCAATCCAGATCTGCAGCATAGTCACTATCACAGTAGCCTACAACTTTGAATTTATCACCTTTGTTGAACTGTAGCTTGAGATCAACTGTGTTTCTGATGTACCTCAACAACCATTTTACAGCTTGCCAGTATTCTTTTTTAGGAGAGCTCATGAAACGACTTATCAGTCCCACAACATAGGCAATGTCAGGCCTGCTTCCAACCATGGCGTACATAAGGCTTCCTACAACACTTGAGTAGGGTATTCTTCTCATCTCTAACTCATCATCTTCTTTATCTTCCGCTTTAGTGCTACATAGTTTGAAATGTGTTCCCATAGGGGTTTGAACTGGCTTTGACTGATCCATTTCAAAGTTCCTTAGCACCTTCTCTAGATAGTCCTGTTGAGATAGTTGTAGAGTACCTTTACTTCTATCTCTGATGATGTCAATACCTAGGATCCTCTTTGCAGCTCCTAGATCTTTCATCTCAAATTCTCTGCTTAGAATATCTTTCAGTCTTGAAATCTCCTTCATGTCTTTAGATGCAACTAACATGTCATCCACATATAATAGTAGGTAGACATAATTGTCTTTACCAACATACTTGAAGTATACACATGTGTCATATTGACTTCTTGTGTCATCCTGAGCTTTCATGAACGGATCAAACCTTCTGTTCCACTACCTTGGTGATTGCTTTAACCCATACAGAGATCTCTGTAGCAAACAGAACTTATCTCCTTTTGCAAATCCCTCTGGTTGATCCATTAAAATTCTCTCATCTAGAGTTCCATGTAGAAAAGTTGTTTTAACATCAAGGTGTTCTAACTCCATATCCTGATCTACTACCACAGACAACACCAGTCTAATTGTAACATGCTTCACAACAGGTGAAAAAACTTCATGGTAATCAATCCCTTATAGTTGAGAGTAACCTTTTGCAACCAATCTTGCCTTGTACCTGGGTTGTTCTACTCTGGGAATTCCTGGTTTTAGTTTGAATATCTATTTACAGCCAACTGTTCTCTGTCCCTCAGGCCTGTCAATCAAACTCCAGGTGTGATTCTTATGCAGAGAATCCATCTCTTCCTCAGTAGCTGCAATCCACAACAGCTTGTATGTGCCACTGATGGCTTTTTGATAGCTACGAGGTTCATCTGTGTTCATCAACTGTGCCATCCATATTCAATGCATAAGCAGCAATATCAGAGTCGTCATATCTGCTTGGAGCCCTAATGTTCAGTCTCCTTTCCCTGTCTCTAGCAAGCTGATAACTTTCAAGCATATTTTCATCACCCTCTTCTGAGTCTTCCATAGCCTCTTCATCGTTACTTGAAGTGGCTCTACCTTCAGCTGAAACCCCAGCTTGTTCCTCAGAAGGTTCACCTCTGTCAGTTTCTTCTGGTAGTAAGAAAGACACTCTCTTACCTCTCTGTTTTGAGTCATCCTGTTCCACAACAGACAAGTTTCCCATGTATTTGTACAGAATGTCCTCACATAATGTAACATCTCGGCTTATGATTCATTTCCTTTCATCACAGCTCTAAATCTTGTAACCCTTCACTCCCTGTGGATAACCCATGAAAATTCCCTTCTTAGCTCTAGGCTTTAGTTTCCCTGATCAACATGGTAGTATACCACACAACCAAATCTCTTCACGTGTGAGTATTCTGGTTTTCTTCCTGACCACATTTCTTCTGGAATTTCAAAATTCAAAGGAGTAGAGGGTGTTCTGTTTATTGTATACACCACTGTAGAAGACGCTTCAGCCCAAAATGATTCACCAAGACCTGTTTCACACAGAAACTTCTTAATTTCTCAAGAATGGTTCTATTTAACTTCTCAGCAACTCCATTCTGTTGTGGAGTGTAAGAACACGTTTTGTGCCTCACAATCCCGTTCAGCTTGCAATACTAATCAAAGGTCCTGTTGCAATACTCCAGACCATTGTCTGTTCTTAAAGCTTTCACCTTCTTGTCGCCTAAAGCCTTCCACTTAACAAACTTAGAGAATGTTTCATCCTTAGTCTTCATAAAATAGATCCATATCTTCCTTGAGAAAGCATCTACAAATGAGATGTAATACTGACACTTAGATAGACTAGGTGTCACATTTGGAGACCACCACAAATCTGAGTGGACATACTCAAGAATTTCCTTTGAAGTATGTTTTCCTGTCTTGAATGACAGCTTATGAGATTTTCCAAGAAAGCAAGGCTCACATTTCTTCATTTCTGTAATCTCATTTTTCTTCAACAACTCTTTCTTAACCAACAAATGGAGATTCTTCTCACTTATGTGGCCCAGCCGACTATGCCACATAGCAGTCTTGTTTGTTGCTTCAACTGCTACATTTACCTGATCTATCGCTGGTTCCCCATCAAAAAAAATACAGTGTGTCCTTGTAATTTCCAGCAAGCACCTCCAAACTGTCCTTGAACACTTGCAGTGTGAAATTTCTTGATTTGAACCAACAGCCTTGTGATTCCAGCTGTCCTAAAGCGATCAGGTTCCTTCTAGCTGTAGGAGAGTATCTGACTTGAGTCATCACAAAAGCAGTCTTGTTGTAGTTCACTATCTTTACTTTCCCAATAGCTCTAATCTCACAGTACGTGTCATTTCCCATGAGGATTTTACCTCCATCATACTCTTCAACATCAAACATCAAGTCCTTTCTAAATGTCATATGATATGAACATCCAGAATCTAACACCCATCTTCTCTTGATGAATGTTCAGATGTTGTTAGCATCACATGTTCGTTCCACACAACTTTTGCAACTCCTACTTCAGCTTTGTCACTCCTAGACTGACTTGTACTGGCCTGATTTCTTTTGGGACAATCGGCTTTTAGGTGGTTTGGGATACCACAGAAACAAGCCCTCTTTCCTTTTGGTCTAGACTTTTTCTTGTTTATTGCTTTACCTTTTGACTGACTTCTCTTTTCAGCTCTACCTCTTGTTTGATGATATATCATGGTTTTTACCCATTTTTAGCCATGATATAAGTCCTTTTGTTGAGTCTTTTCTTTAGTTTTAGAGTCTTTCAGGTTCTTTTCAAGTTATAGGCGCATATGGAGCTAATTGGAGGATTTGGAAGCTTTTGAAGCAATCCGGAGTTGAAGCCGTTCGGGAACAAGATTAGCATCGATCGACACTGAGGAGCATCGATCGACACCAATCATTTGGGAGAAACACGACCAAAGAACCTAGCATCGATCGATACCACTTACAGTATCGATCGATGCCAGTGACCAGAGAAACAAACCCGAAGATTATCCAGAAGTTTTCCTTATTTTTCGAGATAACTCAAAAACGTTTTGATTAACTATATAATTAGGTTTTTTTGAGCCTTCAAAAAGATACCTTGTGATTTCTGGAGATAGAGTTTTTCTGCAATTGAGTTTTGGAGAAAAATTCTTGAACCTCTTTGTATTCTTACTCTATTTCAATTTTATATGATATCTATTCTATTCATGATGTTTATTGCATTCACCATGTCTGAGTAGATTCTCTGTTAGGATTAGGGTTGCTTAAAGGTATTTGATGGATTATTAGATCTGAATTAATTGTTAGAGAATAATCTATAGAGCTTTTCACCTAGACTTGAGATTAATGCTGATTCTAGCCTTGCGAACTAGAATCTGATGTTAGGTTGTTTGATTGGCACGAAAGTGTGATTGATTGCCTGATCTAGTGTTTGGTGAGCAAAAGCCCTATTCGCAAAGAAATTTGGTTTAGGGATTTTGTGAACAATTGAACTTGAATGTTAACGTTAATGCTTGTTTAAATTCATAGAATTTGCAAAGAAATTTGGAATTCTAGGTTTAGGCATAGATAGTTTTCGCAACGACAAGTTGGTTTACTTTACATTGTGTTTCAAGTTTGAGACGGAGCTTAATTTATTCCTGACAATTGATTTGATTTGATAATTCTGATTTGCCTACAAGTTTCCCTTAAGCCTAGCGTTTTCCTCCACTGAATACTACCTTTTTTAATTGTTTGCTATTCTTAATTTCATCTATTTGGCTTAGCTTAATTCATATTCCTGAATCTATTGAGTGTTATCTTGAGTCCTTGTGGATTGACCCCTAAAATACTATAGCGACTGCTTAGATACTTTAGGGTATTAGATTTGAGCATATCAAATTTTTGGCGCGTTGCCGGGGACTCTAATTCACCATTAGATTATAGTTTAAGGAATTTCGACTTAGTGTTGAGCATCGATCGATACCCTTTGTATCGATCGATACTCGTGATTACTTCGGCCACGTTACGCGTCTTTAACTTCTGTCTTTCAGGTGTTATGCAGCATCGAGAGACCAGAGAAGCAGAACAAGCAGTTGATCAACCTGTCCAACGAAGAGCTAGCTGAATTAGAGCGTACGATCAGAAAGCAAAAGAAACAAGCTTGATATGTATCATCCGATTGGTGCTCGCTCGTGATGAGGCTGGGGTTTTGAGAGATCAGGAAGGTCACCTGTGTGACGCGCAAGGACAGAGGATTGAAGAGAGGAAACGTTGTTGCTCCTGCACGCGGTAGCCAATGAGGTATTCCCACCGGGTGTGCGTGGGAATGTTGGGAATGCTCAGGGCAATCGTGCAGAACGCTTGGGGAAAGACAACAGACCAGACCAGTTCTATGCGAACCGATCTACGATTCGTATTCCTACTTTTCAGAGAAATGACTTCGAGCTTGAAGCCTGCCTACTACACTCTTGTAGGCAGCATCCATTTCATGGTCTTTTCTCATGAGCACCCCATGGATCATATCGAGAGGTTTGAGGATTTGGTCACCAGTATTCAAATACAATGGAGTGTCCAATGATTTCCTCTTCTGTAAGCTCTTCCCATACTCTCTTGGTGGAGATGCAGCTTACTGCGCTGA
>SMJT01000033.1:0-67395 GCA_004349715.1 Crucihimalaya himalaica | reverse complement strand
TTTGGTTTAGAGATTTTGTGAACAATTGAACTTGAACGTTAATGCTTGTTTAAATTCATAGAATTTGCAAAGAAATTTGGAATTCTAGGTTTAGGCATAGATAGTTTTCGCAACGACAGTTGGTTTACTTTACATCTGTGTTTCAAGTTTGAGAGCGGAGCTTAATTTATTCCTGACAATTGATTTGATTTGATAATTCTGATTTGCCTACAAGTTTCCTTAAGCCTAGCGTTTTCCTCCACTGAATTACTACCTGTTTTAATTGTTTTGCTATTCTTAATTTCATCTATTTGGCTTAGCTTAATTCATATTCCTGAATCTATTGAGTGTTATCTTGAGTCCTTGTGGATTGACCCCTAAAATACTATAGCGACTGCTTAGATACTTTAGGGTATTAGATTTGAGCATATCATTTGAACAAAGAGTCCTTCATTCACTGATTTCTGTTTCAACAGTCCCTTGTCGTTCAGCTCTAACTCAATTGAATTAGCAGAACTGATTATTTCTTTGAGTGTAATGGTGCTCCTTTGATTGATGTACTTCAGTGTATGGACTAAGTTCTCAAACTTCTTAGGTAAACTGTTCATGAGGATAGCAGCTTGATCTTCATCACTCATATCCACCGTTACACTAGACAGATATGACACAAGCTTGTTGAATGTATCCAGATTCTTGTCTTGAGTCTTGTCTTCATCCATCTTAAAGTTGTAAAACCTTTGCTTTAGATAAAACCTGTGAGGCAGAGTCTTTGCTTGATATTCTGACTCAAGAGCATTCCACATATCATAAGCTGTTGATTCTCTCATGATATTCCTTAGTACAACATCTGACAGGCTCATAATAAGTAGGTTTCTTACCCACCTGTCTTTCTCAAGCCATCTCGGATCAGTCTCAGATTCACCTTCTGCTGCTTCAATCCCACCACCTGTTGGATCAAGCAGGTTACTCTGAGCATTAACCGGTTTAAGAGCTGAATCCAGGCCTAAGATCTCTAAGGTAGCAAGAATCTTATGCTTCCACAGAATAAAATCCCCTTCACCATCAAACTTCTCCACCTCAAACCTGCCTTGAGTAGGCTCCATCTGTAACATGTTGTATAACAGACTCAAATCTGTAACATGCGAAACCACAGATTCAACACTGCAACCTGCTGAACCACAGACGCAACACTGTAACCTGCAGAACCACAAAACTCAACACTGAAACTGCTGAACCACAGACTCAACACTGTAACCTGCTGAACCACGGACTCAACACTGTAACATGCTGAACCACAGTCTCTACACACATATAACCCACTCAACAACCTACAAAACAACCAACAGACGAACGCAACCCAGCAACAACATATCCCAACTTTCCAAGATATCTCAAAGTTTCACAAGATAAGCCAACAAGCCTCAAAACTACTTGGATCTATCCTTTTATCACAAAAGACGTCACCTTTCTTAACAAAGTTTGCAACTTTCTTACAAAGCTTGCACCTTTGCTGATAAAGCTTCCACCTTTCTTTAAAACTAAGGCTCTGATACCATTTGTAGCAATTTTAGCCTTAAAACAGGTCTGTATTAGCCCTGGGCGTTCGGGTTCGGTTCGGGTTTCTCTGGTTTAGATTTGTAGAACCCATTCGGATATATTAATGGGCTCGAATTGGGTTTGGGTTTTTATTTCGGGTTCGGGTATTTATCTGAAACCCGATCATAACCTAAACTACCCATTGGTTCGGGTTCAGATTGGTTATTTTGCACCAGAAGTAACCAAAATACTCATTAACCCGAAATTACTTATACAAAATCAAAACAAACAATACCAAATTCTGTTTCAAAGACCAGCAAGAAGAAAACATTCGAAACATACCAATTCGAGCTAATCAACTCCCAAACAATCTGAAAAAATGACATACCTGAGAACGATTTCTAGAAACCTAGAAGGAGGAGAAGAAAAACTTTGGAAACTTAGAGAATCCAGAATGTTTTATGGTTTTGAATCGATTTATGGATTTTAGGCTTTAGAAATTTGGGAAAATTTGAAATAGGGGAAAGCTCAAAGGTTTGGGTGTATATGTTATAAAGTATATACATATGTGTATAGGTGTATAGTTTTGGGTAGTTCAGGTAGTTCGGGTACCCGTTCGGGTTTGAGTATTACCCGAACCCAAACCCGAACCTGAAATACCACACATCTAAAACCCGTTTGGGAATTTTCTAATAACGGGTTCGGATCGGGTTTGGGTTTTTTGGTTCGGGTTCGGATACGATTTTTGGGTTCGGATAATATACCCAGGCCTAGTCTGTATCTTGCAACTGTGATGATGCTAATGCTATGTGTTTGTTTCTCTGTGCAGGAAACTAAAGACACAAGGATGTAACGAGTCCTCAAGGTCAAGGTGACCAAGGTACGTCTTGGTGAGCTTTAACCCAGCTCACAAGAGTATCAAAGAGAAAGTCTTTACAAGCAATATCACACCACCAAGTTCACATCACTCACCAGAGAAGAAAACCCTAGATACAACACGGAAGAAAGAGAAAACACTCACTCAATGCTGTGTTTTCTCTCCTCTCTTTGTTTCTCTCTCTATGCTGTTATGTCTCACTTGGTTACCACGCTTAAACTCACCCTTACTCCTTTTATAGTGTCTTCTTTCTTGTCTTGACGCTGCTGACACAGTAGCTTCTGTGTCACAGCTTTGGTGTGCCTTCAAAACGTAGCTCCCTTGTCGTTTAATACCTAGGCTGCACAAAGATATGGCTGACAGGCCTGTTTCAACACACGGCCCATTGCTTGTTTTAAGCCCACCTGTCTGAGACCCAATCGCCAAAACGACAGTATTGATAATTATGCGAATTACTACAAGAATTTAGAGGAAAAGGAATAATATGCTAGTGTTTTTTGCCGATGGAAGAAAATGTCCCCTTCACTATTTCATCTTTTTGTGGTATTTGATTCTAAGGAAATAATATTCAGAAAACTCACTTATTTGAGTTTTTATTTCATGGTTTGACACTCTTCCTTTTATAATAGCCATTAGCTCAAAACTCTGACTTAAATACCTTGTGACCAACTTTACTAATTATGTTATGTTTTCGATTCTAAAAGCAAACTTTTTTGGTTTCAATTAATAAAAACAAAAATAAATTTCAAAGTAATTTTTTTTGTCGATCATAAGTTATATTAATAAAAAGTGATACATGATTACATAGATTTACAAGATAAGGACTATTAGCAACTCTAGCTATTTTAGCTTGTTGATCAACTTCTTATACTGTTTGTCTTGGTACATAAGAAAAATGATAGCATTTGTTTTTTATTATAGAGATAATATCTTTTGCAAACATGGAGATGGAACTTGACAGGTTGGTGTCATCGATATGATTGGTTTCCTTCCTAGTAAGAACGTCCATTGCACCATATAAGATCTGACAATCTCCAATACATTGAACTTCATCATTGCCAAATTGAAGTAGTTCAGTGATAGCCATTTGTAGGGCTAGTGCTTCAGCTTCAAGGGGTGTAGATATGGGAGATATAACAGCTCTTCTAGTCATAATTTGCTCACCATGTAGCAATTTTAATTGCCAAGCAATACCTGCATTCGCATCTTGTGAGAGCCAAGAAGCATCAACAATGCATATATATTTTAGAGTGCATTTAGGACTGGAAAAGCATATGATTTAGGTTCTCATCTTCTTCCCCACACACATAGCAAGAACTGTCGATCTTAATTCCTCTCCTTCTCAACTGGGCGAAGACTGGCAAACTATCATGAACAACTCTCCACCAAAACATTTTTATTTTGGGAGGAACTTGTAAGATCCATACTTGTTTAAAGAGCTTTTGCTTCTCCTCATTACATCTTACCCGAGAATCGAGCTGATTAGAGGTAGCTCTTAATTTATAGTTGTCTGATTTAACCGAGTAGTTGCTATTTCTACTGATATATCATGGTTTTTACCCGCTTTTAACCATGATATAAATCCTTTTTATTAAGTTTTTCTAGTATTTTTGGAATCTTTTAGAGACTTTTCAGGATTTAGGTACGTTTGGAGCTAAATTGGATCTATTGAAGTTTTCTGGAGCATTTTGGAGCTGAACATGGATCAAGCAGTTCAGGAGCCGATTGAAGCCTGTGTATCGACCGACACCACCTAGTGTCGATCGATACTGACACTTGGAAGGAACGTGACTCGCTGTTTCTCTATCGATCAATACCAGTCATGGTTCGGTCGATACCGACGTCCAAGGAAGAGAACGCAAATCTCTACAAGTTTGAAAAATCTGCTCTTTGGCCCAGAAGACATTATTATTTACAATTAAGCCCATAACGTGTTTGGAGGATATAATTAGGTTTTTCAGTCACTTTTTGAGAGAGAGCTGATACCCGGAGATAGAGATTTTGTACCAGAGTTTTGGGAGAAGATTTGGAACCCTCTTTGTACTCTTTACTCTATTTCTTTAATGCAATCTATTTTATTCATGATGTTTGTTTTATTCACTATGTCTGAGTAGATTCCTTGTTTGGTTTAGGGTTATTCAAAGGTGTTTGATGAATTGTTAGGTTAAATTGAATTGTTAGGGAAAACCCATAGAGTTCTTCATCTAGACTTGTGATTATTGCTTATTCTAGCTTCGCGACCTAGAATCTGATATTAGGTTGATTAATTGGCACGAAAGTGTGATTGATTTTCTGAACTAGTGTTGGGTGAGCAAAAGATCTATTCCCAAAGAAATTTGGTTTAGGATTTTGTGAACAATTGAACCTGATCATTAATGCTTGGTTAGACATAGATAATCATCGAGAAACCAGAAGAAGCAAGAACAAGCAGTTGACTAGTCTATCCATCAAGGAACTAGCTGAACTAGAGCGCGCAAACATGAAGCAAAAAAAACAAGTAGAGATGAACAATCCAATTGTGCTCGCTCGCGATGAGGCTAGGGTTTTGAGAGATCAGGAAGATCACCTGTGCACTGAGCAAGGACAGCGGCTAGATGCAGAGGGGAACATCGCTATCCCTGCACCAGTAGCCAACGAAGTTGTCCCGCCTGCTGTGTGCGGGAACGTTGGGAATGCTCTGGTTAATTGCGCCATGACACTTGGAGAGTACAAAAGACCCGATCAGTTCTATGTCAATCGGTCTGCAATTCGTATTCCCACCTTTCAGAGGAATGAATTTGAGGTGAAGTCTGCATACGACACTCTTGTGGGTCAGCACCCTTTTCACGGTCTTTCTCACGAGCATCCCATGGATCACATCGAGAGGTTCAAGGATTTAGTCACTAGTATAAAAAACAATGGAGTGCCAAATGAGTTCCTTTTCTGTAAGCTTTTCCCATACTCTATTGGTGGGGATGCAGCTTACTGGCTGAAGCAGTTGCCTCCAGGATCTTTGAGCACCTGGGAAGAGACGAAGAATGCGTTTCTGAACAACTTCTACGACGATGCGAGATCCGAGGAGTTAAGGAACAAGATTTCCCAATTTTCTCAGGGAGCAACAGAGGCGTTTAAAGTTGCTTGGGTGAGATTCAGATCTTATCAGAGAGAGTGTCTGCATCACGGGTTCACACATGTTCAGTTGCTGGGTATTTTCTTCCGAGGTATCGATTGGAGATATTAGATGGCTTTGGATGTTGCGAGCAATGGTAATTTCAACACAAGATATCCTGAGGATGCTTATGTGCTAATTGAGAATTTGGCATCTAGCAACAATACCAAGAAGTCAGATTACGAGCGGAAGAAGCAGAATGGGAACATTAATGGATCGTAGATTACTGAGGTCCACGTGAAGCTGGATTCAGTGCACAACTTGTTGATAGGCAAGCAGCAGAAGGTTGTACACTTTGCTGAAGAGGTCGAAAATATAGATGAGGGTGAAGCAGAAGACGTTAACTACATTGGTGGTAATGGTTTTCAGAATCAATCGTATCAATTCAACAACAACCGAGGTTTCACCAACAATTCTCAGTGAGGAGGATTCAAGTCTGAATTTAAACCCTCAGGTTTCGGAGCAAACTCCTTTGCCCAGAAATCGATGCAGAACAGCAGATACACTCGCACTTATGGGAGTTCATCTAACCAAACCCCGCCACCCAAGACTCAAGAGAGCAAGGTCGAATCCATGCTTGAACAGATTCTTGAGGGACAACAGAAGATGACTGTTGATTTCAATGGGAAGATGGACGCCCTGTAAACCGATCTGAATGGAAAGATTGAAGCCCTTAAGATTCATCAGAAGAAGCTGGAAACTCAAGTTGCTCAAATAGCGGAAGCAGTTAAGAGACAAGATGGTTTTCTTCTAGGGAAAATAGTGAATCCGAGGGAACATGTTCATGCTATCACCTTGAGGAGTGGAAAACAAGTCAGTCCAGGGGTGAAGAAGGCTTATACTGCAAAGAAGTTCGTTGATCTTGCTGAAGATGACGACAATGGTACTCCTGAAATCACACCAGTATCGACCGATACCAGACAACATCGATCGATACCTGTCCAAGGATCTGCCGAAGATGTTTCAAAGCCACCTACATCGATTGATACTAGCCCAGAAGTCAAGAAGAAACAGACCGCAGTGAGTACAGGAAGAATCTACGTGCCCAAGATACCTTTCCCTCGACCTCCTACCAAGACCAAGAAGGAAGTGGAAGAAATCATATGTAAGGCAATGATAGAGAAGTTGATTGTTGAGCTTCCTTTTATCGATGCTATCATGACTTCACTAGCTCTTAGGAGATACATCAAGCGGATGGTATCGAGCAATGTGAACCTTGAAGAGGGAGTGATGAGGATTACTCATGAGTGTAGTGCAATCCTGCTTAACAAGATTCCAGAGAAGCTGCCTGACCTAGGAAGTTTTGTGTTGGACTGTACAATTTTTACAGAAAGATTCGACCGATCTCTCTGTGATCTTGGCTCCAGTGTCAACCTTATGCCATACTCCGTGGCTAAGCGAATGGGAATGATAGATTTCACACCTACCAGAATCTCTCTAATTCTAGCTGATCGCTCAGTTCGATTTCCCGAAGGATTACTCGAAGACGTTCCAATAACTATCGGGGACTCCTTAGTCCCAACTGATTTCATTGTCCTGGAGTACAACGCAGAGCCAAAGGACCTACTCATCCTTGGAAGTCCCTTTCTAGCAACAGCCGGAGCTCTGATCGATTGCAAGAATGGGAGGATATCTCTTAACATCAGTGATTTGGTCATGACTTTCAACATGGAGAAGATGATGAAAAAACCAACCATTGATGGGCAAACGTTCTTGGTTGACACTTTCAGCGACATATCTAACGAGTACTTCATAAAAATACATCATGAAAAACCGCTAGAAAGAGCACTGGTCTGTTAAGATGAATCGGAGGTATACTCAAGTGATGTTGTTGCTGGATACGCGAGGATACTTGACAACAGCCAAGCAGTATCAACCGACACCACTGATAGTATCGATCGACACCGTCCGCCTCCACCTGAAGAACTGGTCGTTAAGTCTAAAAGAACAAATTAATTTGGTGACTAGAGTGAGGAGAGAGCTCCTAAGATCGAACTTAAACCATTCCCAGCCAATCTAAGGTATGTCTTTCTTGGTCCTAATTCCACATAACCTGTAATTGTCAATTCTTATTTGAACAACGCAAAGATAGCCTTACTAATGAGAAAGCTGCACAAGTATCGCAAAGCTCTAGGCTATTCTCTTGATGACATTTCAGGTATATCACCGGACCTTTGCATGCATCAGATTCACCTGGAGGATGAGTCAAAAGTTTCAATTGAGCATCAGAGAAGGCTTAACCCGAATCTAAAAGACGTGGTCAAAAAGGAGATCATGAAACTTCTTGAAGCAGCGATTATCTACGCCATCTCAGACATCTCTTGGGTCAGTCTAGTCCACGTAGTACCTAAGAAAGGAGGAATCACTGTGGTGAAAAACGAGAAGGACGAGCGGATCCCAACAAGAATAATCACTAGACACCGGATGTGTATTGACTACAGGAAGCTGAATGCTGCTACAAGGAAGGATCAGTTCCCACTGCCATTCATCGATCAGATGTTGGAGAGGCTAGCAAGTCACCCATACTAATGCTTTCTCGATGGGTACTCAGGTTTCTTCCAGATCCCGATACATCCAGACGATCAGGAAAAGACGACATTTACATGTCGTTATGGCACATTCGCTTACAGAAGAATGCCATTTGGATTATGTAACGCTCCAGCCACTTTCCAGAGGTGTATGATGTCAATCTTCTCTGACATGATTGAGGAATTTATGGAGGTGTTCATGGATGATTTTTCAGTTTACGGATCTTCATTCAAAGGCTGTTTAAATAACTTGTGCAAGGTACTACAGAGGTGTGAGGAGAAGCATCTGGTCCTTAAATGGGAGAAGTGTCATTTTATGGTTCAGGAGGGCATTGTTCTGGGACACAAGGTTTCTAAGACTGGGATCGAGGTTGACAAAGCTAAGATTCAAGTTATGACGAGCCTTTAACCGCCATAATCTGTGAAGGATATTCGAAGCTTCCTTGGTCATGCCGAGTTTTATCGACGATTCATCAAGGAATTTTCCAAGCTAGCACGCCCACTAACTGCCCTTCTATGCAAGGATGTCACCTTCGATTTCACACCCGAGTGCCTTGTCGCATTCGAGCAGATTAAGAAGGCACTAGTTAGCGCTCCTGTTGTTCAACCACAAGATTGGAACCTCCCTTTTGAAATTATGTGCGATGCGAGCGACTTTGCAGTTGGATCAGTCCTGGGTCAGAGGAAGGACAAGAAACTCCATGTTATCTACTATGCCAGCAGAACGTTGGATGATGCTCAGAGGAACTATAGTACTACAAAGAAAGAGTTACTCGCAGTCGTCTTCTCTTTTGAGAAATTTTGCTCCTATCTGATTGGGAGCAAGGTGACCGTTAAAACAGATCATACTGCTCTCAAATATATGCTGAAGAACAAGGATCTCAAGAATAGCCTATGTCGTTGGGTTCTTTTGCTCCAAGGCTTCGACATTGAAGTTAAAGACAAAAAGGGTGTCAAAAATGGAGTTGCAGACTATTTCTCGAGAATGAGGATCGATGAAGCCGTGCCTATTGATGATTCCCTACCTGAGGAGAATATTTACTTCATCAAGACTGGAAATCCTAGCATTCCTGCCAAGAATCGGGAATTTCCCCTAGTTCAGAACCTCGATATCGATCGACACCCACCCAGTATCGATCGACACCCTATACCTGCAGAAGCTGTTTCGACTACGAGTGACTTTAATGCTGAGGAATTTCTGGCTGCTGTGACTACTCCTGCTCAACCATGGTATGCTGACATAGCCAATTACCTTGCTGTAGAGGACGAGCCAAAGCACCAAAAGAAATATGATAGGAAGAAATTTATGCGCGATGTAAGGAGGTTCTTTTGGGATGAACCTCACTTATACAAGCACTGTTCTGATGGGATGTTCAGAAGATGTCTCGCGGAGTCTGAGGTACCAGAGGTGCTACATCATTATCATGGGTCTGAGTATGCTGGCCACTTCGCTACTTTCAAGACAGTTTCCAAGGTTCTTCAAGCAGGCTTTCGGTGGCCTACGATGTTCAAGGACGCTCATACCTTTATCTCACAATGCGATGTCTGCCAGAGGAGAGGGAAGATCAGTCAGCGACATGAGATGCCACATAACTTCATCCTCGAGGTCGAAGTTTTTGATTGTTGGGGCATCGATTTTATAGACCCTTTTCCTTGGTTGTTGTGGACTATGTCTCCAAGTGGGTGGAAGCAATTGCTAGTCCGACCAATGATTCTTCGGTAGTCTTGAAGCTGTTCAAGACCATCATTTTCCCTCGATTTGGAGTACCTCGGATCATTATCAGTGATGGTGGCACCCACTTTATCAACAAGGTTTTCGAAAAGTTGCTATAGAAATATGGTGTGCACCATCGCGTAGCCATTCCTTATCTTCCTCAGACGAGCGGGCAAGTTGAGGTCTCCAACAGACAAATCAAAGAGATTCTAGAGAAAACGGTTGGCACCACAAGGAAGGATTAGGCTTACAGGACTGCTTTCAAGACACCACTTGGCACCACACCGTTTCACTTGATGTACGGGCACGCGTGTCACCTTCCGGTTGAGATCGAGCACAAGGCAGCATGGGCTACCAAGCTGATGAATTTTGACATCAAGTTTGTTGCACAGAGGCGATTGGTTCAACTGAACGAGCTGGATGAGATTAGACACTTGGCCTATGAAAACTCGAAGCTGTACAAGGAAAGGATTAAGGCATATCACGACAAGAAGATCTTTTCTCACCACTTTGAACCCAATGACCATGTACTTCTGTAGAACTCTTGTTTGCAATTGTTTCCTGGAAAATTGCGTTCTCGTTGGTCAGGTCCTTTCATAATCAAGGAAGTCCACCCACACGGTGCAATCATGCTGATAAATGCTGAAGGCAAGGAATTCACTGTCAATGGACAGCGGGTGAAACATTAGTGGGCGAAAGCCGCAATCTTAGGTGGTCACATAATGCCTCTGGTTGAACCACCCAACGCCTGAACAATTGCCATGTCAAGCTAATGACATTAAACAAGCGCTTGGTGGGAGGAAACCCACTGGTGAGTCTGTATATAAGTCCTCGTTTTCATTTTTACTTTTGGTTTTGTGTCTTGTGTCTTCACGCGAACCAGGTTCAGCTGAGCGGTATCGATCGATACCACATCTACAGGGAAGGATAAATAACATACCACGAGTATCGATCGATACCACTTATGGTATCGGTCGATACCCGCTGCCCATGTAAGTTCCTTTATATACCATCGTGTTTTTCTTCTTCTTCTTCTTCCTTGTCCATCGCTCGATACTGATATCTTTCTCAAAATGTTACACAACTTTTTCGTTTCTTCACCGATTTGAGCGATTCCAACGCCCAATCTCATCGGATTTTCATCCTCATTCTCATTCTAGCATCCATTTTATCGATCTACAAGGTATGAAACTCGAAATCACCCTTTTTCAATCCGACACTAGGTTTATGAAATTCGAATTTTGCCTCTTGTACCTTAACTTTGTGAATGATTCTCACTTCCTGAGTAGTCTTAGAGGAATTTCGACACCCCCATAGGTTTGAATGTGCTTAATTTGCAAATTGAATTTTTGAGACTTTCGATCCCTGAAATTGTGAAGAACGGTTTGTGAATTTGATTTGGTATTCGAATTGGACGTATTATTGTTGCTTGCTACTAGGGTATCACATATTGTTATGGTGCAGGACATACGGATTATGGTGTAACTTGCTGTTGTTTTGTCTTTGATTGCAGATGGCATCCCGAAAGAAGCCGAGACACTCAGATGCTTTGAGCTCTAACCCGTTAAGGTATAAGTACAGTCTTCAGGATCACGTCGAAGCTTTCGATGGATCGTTTTGGCATGCGGGAGTTGTGATGGCTTGTCTCACCAACGACCGCTACAAGGTCCTGAAAGGAGGTTACACCGACAATACTGGTCCTCAGAGTTTTCTAGTGGTCTCCTCTAGCGACCTGCGAGCCGCACCACACACCACACCATGTCCCTCAGCACCAGCCGTTACATCTAGGCCTCCCTGGCCTAAGCTAGAGGGAAAGAAGATCATACCGAGAT
Source organism: Crucihimalaya himalaica (assembly GCA_004349715.1). Classification (NCBI taxonomy): domain Eukaryota; kingdom Viridiplantae; phylum Streptophyta; class Magnoliopsida; order Brassicales; family Brassicaceae; genus Crucihimalaya; species Crucihimalaya himalaica. The sequence goes on along the minus strand of SMJT01000033.1, from coordinate 55,781 downwards.
GAGCTTGGGCGAGCACGCCTAAGGAGGAGACTGAGAGCGATGCATGCGTCTACAAGCCTATCACTGAGGAGTGGGACGAGTACGACACGTTTTTTTACAACGAATGGCATCGTGTTGCGGTCGTACCTACACGATTTGTTGACACTCATACGATGCGACGTTTGGGCATCGACGTGGAGCTCTCTGACATGCTCGACAAGATTGGCCTGGGGACACTTCACACGCGACAATATGATCTCTACCTCGATCTGGTCCGCCAATTACTTGCGATGCCTGCGTCTACTTATGACTGCACGTGTCTATTACAGAGACGAGGTTCACCCTGACGCACTGGAGGGCACTCTGACCTTTTCTGATCCAAGGAGTACGCTACAGGCTGTCGATCCTTGAGCTCTGCGACATCTATGGCTTTGACCGCGATTTCAGGCAGGTAGCTCTACCTACACAGTTCCACGATGTCCAGGTCTTTTGTTGGCATATCGGTCTTGGAGCCTATTACTCCAAGACCACCACGCAGATGGATGTCCGCCACCCCACCCTCCGCTGCATTGTTCGCATCATGAGCAACACCCTCCTCTGCAAGATGGAGCCAAACAAGATGAGGATCTCTGAGCTGTTTCTTCTCCACAAGGCCATCGGTGACCTTATTTCAGAGGATCGATATGAGTGGCCCGAGTTGAACGTCGCGGTCAACATAGGAGCCATCTTCGCGCATCATATGGTCTCTCTGAAGATCAAGTCTTTCTCAGGACCCAACTACGCCACTGTGCAGAAGACCGAGGCGGTGGGCAGCCTTCTCACTCCCATCATTGAGCACTTTCACATCTCCACTTCAGGGTGTTCGATTGTCACAGCTCGCTCCCTCATGGATGAGCAGCATTTGCAGCACATGCGGTTGTTGAAACCAACACGCCGTTGGTGTCTCCCTACGACTGATGGAGAGTTTCTGGTACAGCTCCCCAACAGAGCACTGACCACTATCGGCGGCGATGCTTCTCGGCTGCGATTCGAGCCAGACCCCAGCTTGCTCTTTGTTGCGCCAGCCACGCGTGTCCGCGCTGCGCCCTGCGCACCCCCTGCTCCAACTGACGCTGAGGATGCACCCATACCCAACATTGCTGGAGGTCGATCTCGTCGTCCACGACGCACTTCTACATCTGCTCCTGCACCGCCCTTTCCGGAGTTGCCGATGGAGACAACTACTTTTCAGAGGTACGTGGTGGAGAGCTTGCAGAGTATTTGGGCCATTGTCTCTCGCTGTATTTGCAAGTCCTCTGCGGACGTTCGTTCACCATCAGCTCCTAGACCCTCCTCCCGCAGAGATCTCTCCGACGATGACACCTCCGATGATTAGGCTCTCTGCTTCCTATGGTTTCACGTTTCTTTTTCTTTTTCTTTTTCCCTTTTATTTTTCTTTTCTTTTGAACTATTTTTGTCTCCTGTCAGCTTTCTATTTATCTTGAACTTGTGGTTTTATGTGATCTTGTTGCTTCTAACTTGTGTGCAAGTGATCTGACAGTGCTCAATTTAACTTTTGGATCGTTTAAACACAAAATTTTGGCATCAGTATCATGAAAAAAAGGAATCTCCGTCTCGACAAAACAGTCGGTATCGATCGATACCAGGCAGTGTCGATCGATTCCAACCATCACACACGGGTAACTTCTTGGCGCTTCATCAACCACTCAGTTCTTTTAATTTCTTTTGCCATCTCTAGACTCGATAACAATGGGGACAGTGATGTTTAAGTCAGGGGGAGGTAGTTGCTGACATGGTGTTTATTTTTCTTAGAGTCAGTTGTTTTTGTGTCAAAATTGCTTTATTGAGTCAAAATTTTGTAGGAGATTATGATCTTGCTTCTGTATCCACTGTCTTGACTTTGCTTATGAGTATCCATTGTTACAGAACCAGTATTTCAGATCGGACTAATGAAAAATCCAAAGACTGACCAGTTAACTAGGGGACACTCATGTTTCCAGCAGAATCCATCGAAACCTGAGCCAAAAATTTTGCACATCATCGATGTGGTTAGTGTTCATAGAGCTTGATTCCTCATTCATATCTGACAAAGGAACCATCTATTTTAAAGTAATGGTATACCTCCTCCTCACTCTAAGTCAGGAAATTAAGCACGAAAAGATGAAAGGATTTTCTTCTAAGTGGAGGGTTAGGAAAATTTCCAGTGATCCCATTATTCTGTTTAGAAGGAATGATCACACAGAGGTTGGAAGCGAGGTTAGGAAAATTTTCCGTGATACCACTATTCGTCTACACCTTTGATACATAGAGAGGGGAAGAACCGAGGATTCGGTGGCAAACACCATCAATACTCGCGTATCGACCCTTGACGTGTATGTGCACATAAAAAGAAAGAGCATGAAATGAAATAAATCTGGGGGAGAGGAACTAAATACCAGAAAAGAAGAGATGAATTTCAGGTGATTCTTTGTCATGATATTGTATGGGAAAGAGTCTAGAAAGTTCTTGAACATTGATCACAGCGATGAAACTGGCATTGACAGTTTTTATGGACAATATTGTGAAATAATGTGTGAAGTCTAGGGAGCTTCGAATGTCTACGCAGAAGTACATGGTGGTTAGGTTTGGAACTGGTGAAGTAATGAGAAGACATTAGGAAGAAGGTCATTGCAGTGTTTCAAGAACAGGTGAGTCTCCGTGTTTTCAAACCTCGTCCGTTGGTTTGGTTTTCTGTTTGCTTGACTAAGTCTGGGGGCATTGATATATCATGGTTTTTACCCGCTTTTAACCATGATATAAGTCCTTTTTATTGAGTTTTTCTAGTATTTTTGGAGTCTTTTAGAGTTTTTTCAGGATTTAGGTACGTTTAGAGCTAAATTGGATCTATTGAAGTTTTCGGAGCATTTTGGAGCTGAACATGGATCAAGCGGTTCGGGAGTCGATTGAAGCCTATGTATCGACCGACACCACCTATTGTCAATCGATACTGACACTTGGAAGGAACGTGACTCGCTGTTTCCCTATCGATCGATACCAGTTATGGTATCAGTCGATACCGACGTCCAAGGAAGAGAATGTGAATCTCTACAAGTATGAAGAATCTGCTCTTTGGCCCATAAGACTTTATTATTTACAATTAAGCCCAGAACGTGTTTGGAGTATATAATTAGGTTTTTCAGTTACTTTTTGAGAGAGAACTGATACACGGAGATAGAGATTTTGTACCAGAGTTTTGGGAGAAGATTTGGAACCCTCTTTGTACTCTTTACTCTATTTCTTTAATGGAATCTATTTTATTCATGATGTTTGTTTCATTCACTATGTCTGAGTAGATTCCTTGTTAGGTTTAGGATTATTCAAAGGTGTTTGATGAATTGTTAGGTTGAATTGAATTGTTTAGGTTAAATTGAATTGTTAGGGAAAACCCATAGAGTTCTTCATCTAGACTTGTGATTATTGCTTATTCTAGCTTCGCGACCTAGAATCTGATATTAGGTTGATTAATTGGCACGAAAGTGTGATTGATTTCCTGAACTAGTGTTGGGTGAGCAAAAGATCTATTCGTAAAGAAATTTGGTTTAGGATTTTGTGAACAATTGAACCTGATCATTAATGCTTGTTTGAATTCATAGGATTTACAAAGAAATTTAGAATTCTAGGTTTGGACATAGATAATCATCGCAGCGAAAGTTGGTTGGTTTTATATTCAGTTTCAAGTTCAAGAACGGTGCTTATTATATTCCTGACAATTTGTTTGATCTGCAATTCTGATTTACCGGCGAATTTCCCTAAGCTTAGCGTTTTCCTCCATTGATCTTATAACCCGTTTTTAATCGTTTGTTATTTTTAATTAATTATATTGATTTTGCTTAGCTTAATTCATATTCTGAAATCTATTGAGTGATATCTTGAGTCTTTGTGGTTCGACCTCTAATATACTACAGCTACTGCTTTAGTACCTTTAGGGTATTATATTTGAGCATATCATCTACTATAAGGCCAGAATGGAAAATCACTTACTCCACTAGTACATGGCCTTATTTTTAGAATTTCTTGAACATCTCCCAGTTCAATCCACTGATAGAGCTTATGTTCATCCCATTCATTGATCCTGGAATAAAAAAGTCAGAGACCTTTTTAAAAAGATTTCTTTACCTACTGGTGATAACAGCTTTGTATACCAATAATTATGTATTCGATTAAGAATCCTTTGCTTCAGGTAACTAAAGGTATCAACTCAATTTCTGTCTTCTACTGATTTTGACAATCCTAGATACCTTTCAAAACCACCGTTTTTCTTAATATTTAAAGCTGCTTTGATTTCAGAGATAGAGTTTTTGGTGGTACCTTTACTGAATAAGATGGCTGATTTCGAGAAATTCACTTGTTGACCTGAAGCTGAGGCATATGCATCCATCACATCCTTGATCTTTTCTGCTTCTTCTTTTCTTGCTCTTAGAAACAGTTGTTAATCATCTGCAAATAAGAGATGAGATATTACAGGAGCTCCTTTAACAGCTTGATATCCAGTTAATAGTTTCTTTGAAACATATGAATTGATGATACTTGTTAAGCCTTCTGTATAGATTAGATAAAGATATAGAGATATGGGGTCTCTTTGACGAATGCCTCTACTAGGGTATATAGGTTTAGATGGTATGCCATTACACAACACTGAATAAGACACTGTTGTAATGCATTTCATAATCCAGCTTCTCCATTTGGGGTTAAAGCCCATTCTATCCATGATTAAGTCTAAATACAACCACTCTACTTTATCGAAGGCCTTAAAAATATCTAGCTTAATTGCCATAAGATCATCTTTCCTCCTTCTAGTAGACATAGATCGTATCATTTTATGGCCAATTAAAAGATTATCTGTGATCAGTCTGTTTTGAATAAAAGCATATTGATTTTTAGATATTATATAATGAAGCTATTTTTCAGTCTATTTGCAAGCACTTTTGAGATTATTTTATGAGCAACATTGGATAGACTAATAGGTCTAAAATCTCTAAGATGAGTTGATGCTTCTTTTTTTGGTATAAGGCAGATATGAGTATGGTTTATTGTCTTATCTAGCTGCTATGTATCCAAGAAAAGCTTAACAAACTTAAAAACCTCGTTCTTTATAACATTCCAGTGCTGCCTATAAAATTCTGCAATCATACCATTTGGACCTGGTGACTTCTTAGGGTAAAAACTGCAGCTCTAACTTCATTAATTTCTAAAGGTTTTATTAGATCCTCATTAATTTCATCATTTACTGATTGAGAAATACATGAGAGAACCTCTTGAGAAATGACTGTTTCGAAGCTTGATAGAGTTGTTGAAAATAATCACATATCATTCACTGGATTTGATGTTGGCCTTGATATACTTTACCTTGGGCATCCTCCAATAAATGCTCTTCTTTGTTTAGCCTTTGCATGAAAATAGGATGTGTTCTTATCCCCACTCTTTAGCCATGTTATGCCACTCTTTACCTTCCAAAATTCTTCTTCCTTCCTGCATTCAACTATTTTTCCTTTTAAATAGATTCAACAAGGTTGTAATTTATAGGTGTAGAATCATACGCTTCATGAAGCTGAGCCTTCAATGCTTTTATTTCCTTCTTGGAATTAGTTGTTTTCTTCTTTTCCCATTGTGCTAGAGCATGGCATTCAACAATAGCTTTAGAAAATTGATCAGATTGAATGCTTTTTCATTTTGAATTCCATGTGTGATTAGCCACTTCTTTGACTCCTAGTTCAAACCTCCATCTCTTCTCGTATCTAAATAGTTTTTTTGCCTTTCCACACAAAGTCGTCCGTGCAAACCAACAATTGTCTATGGTTTGAACCCATCCATCTCAAAAGCCTACCATTGCGGATATTGTTTTAGCCATAAACAAGTAGCTAGCACTCTATCAATTTTTGAGTGTATAGTATGGCTATGTCTGCTTCCACACCAAGTATAAGGACCTCCAACTGTACTTACTTCTTGCAATCCATTCTCTTCAGTCATTCTACGAAACACTTCAAAGCTTGCTTCTGATCGCAATGGTCCTCCTGATTTCTCTTTGTTACTACGAATATCATTAAGATCTCCCAAGACCATCCTAGAAGTACCATAGTAATGCAATGCTCTACTGCTCATCCATCTCCATAACTGATTTTTAATTGCTTAACAAGATGTCCATAGACATAGCTTACACAAAATCGATTACCTATATCCCTTATGTATACATCAGTAAAATGAAGGGATGGCCGTATTATATCTACTTGAATGTTATCATTCCAAAAAACACCTAAGCCTCAACTAGTTCCTTCTGCTGATAAATTGAACTGATTATGAAAACCCAACTGAGCTCCTACATTTTGTACATAAGATCTAGGATTTTTGGTTTCCACCAGGAACATTATGTCAAGAGATAAAGATCTAGTTATCTCTTGCAGATGACGAACTGTCAGGGGTTCCTCAAACCCTGACAGTTTCAATGCAAAAGTTTCATTTTGCCTCGGGCAAAGGGGTCTTCTCTTGCCCCTTTGCCCTTTCTTTAATTTGTGCATTGCTATTCTGTCCTTCCTCTACACCAATGTTTGAGCTTGCTTTCTTTGGAGGACATACATATATTCACCAAGGAGTATCCGGTTCTTTCCTTTTGGTTCCCCTATAAAGCTTTGTATTCTCTAATTCTAAGCTACGTGATCTGGCAATCTCAGAATGATCTTCATCAGTTCCATCTTGACTTTGTTGTAGTTCCTTTATGGATGTTGAAGTTTCAGAGTTTGAGGAAACATATGTGCTACCTAATAACTTTTTGAATTTATCTTTATCCATTTCAATTCCATCTTTTTTTCTGAGCTTCACATATCTTCATTACTTGAATTTCTTGTTGCTGAGTGGTGATCTTGATTCACAATCTTCAGTTTCATGTCTCAGGCTGCCACATGTAGTGCAAAATTTCTGAACTGCATCATATCGAAATTCCAATTGAACTTCTGGTTCATGACTTAACAATCTGAACCTACTAACCAGAGAGAGTTGTTGATTTATATAAATCAACTTTGACCCATACTTGAGCTTGTTTGGTGAGTGTTGGTTCTAATATTGTGATCCCTCCACTTAGAATCTGCCCAAAAATAACACCTATACTCTCTCCTATATTCTTTCTTCTATATTGATCCGGGAGTTTATGGATTTGTATCCACAGGGAATCGTTGTGAGAAATGAGGAATAGCTTCTGTTTCTCCATAGATCCAAGGCTACGAGCCATCCCTTAAAGGGATATGGTGCGTCTTCTAAGACATTCAACATGTTATGTTCTTGTTGGAAATAGAAATTTACCGTGCCATCGTCGTTGACCTGCCCTTGTTCTTTCCCTTCAAGCCTCCATAACTTTGGCATGAAATTTCTGATTTCTGCAGAAGGTTTACACTTAGGGTTTAAAGGCTTCACCACAAGACATAATTAATGGTCTTTTAGGAATTGCTCTTGAGCATCTTGGTGTATGATTAGAGTTTGCCTTTCTTCTCCGATTCGCAATCCCTGGAAGGATTTCCATAATTCCTTCTCGAAGATCATGATTAAGTCTTTCTTTTGAGACTAAGGAAGAAAGCGAAGTCTGATGCTAGATCAGAAATGGAAGTCGATCTGTGATCGAAAACAAGAAACCCTTGAAGAGAGTACTGTTGATCGCCTTCGAGAGAAATCCAAATTTTAAAGTAATTATAGAATGAAAATGTGTTTTTAGCTTAAAATAGAAATGAAAAATAACGAAAAACGTTAAAAATTTAAAAAAATTTGTTTTTCCTTCCTCCTACTTTAGTTATTTTCAAAACCAGAAAGCGAAGAGCTCATGCTCAGAAATTCTAAAGATTTGCTTTGTTGATTTGTCTCGTTTATGAAAGATTACGTGCGAGTATAAGCAAATTATCGAGTAGAAGCGGAGCATCAAATTGTTGATTCGTTTCTTTTTGAGTATCATCTCTCCAACAAGTACAGACGGAGCAAAATATCGAATGTAATTAAATTATTAGTGGCAAGTTAAAAATCTTTGACTCTAGTGTATTATTGGTATATTTAACTTCCTTCAATGGGTTGATTATGAGAAGCTCGGAAAGTATAAGCTTCAACATTGCAGCAAGAGTATTACTTACCAGAGTCGAACTCCTCGAGGCAAGGTACGTACCAAGAGATTGATATCTATGTGTACATAAAGAGTTTTCTAAACGAAAAAAGTTGTAGACAAAGGTCTTGAAATCTTTTGTGTTGTGAGGTTCTTATATATTTTTTGTTAATGCCTGATTATATAGAGGATTCATATTGTTCTTTAGAGGAATAAAATATGCATTGGCTCTAAGGAGGGAGTTAGCAACATGAGGTGTATAGCTGATGATGATCAGTACGTTTGTCACATCAAGAGACCAAAAAGTGTGAGGTAGGTGTGGTGTGTGAGTTGAAGGATCGCGATTCAGGAGAGGATGGAAGTGTTTTTTGCTAGCTATGATACCAAAATGTTGATAGATATCACAATGTGGTTTGTTCAGATACCACAATGTTTTTATAACAGAGGTGTGAAAAACAGAGAATGAGAACATTTTTGCTTAATGATATTTTATTCTCTCTTAGTGGACATATATATATATATATCCCGAGGGGTTTTAAATTAGTTTTAAATTAGTGTACAAACCAAAATAAAAGACTAAATGCGAAGAAGACAAAATTTAGAGGGAGTGCAGTACAATTAAATTGAGAATATGGGGAATAGATGAATCTTATCTTTTTGATTTTATAGAGGATTCCAGAAGTTCTGGACGATGGATCATGCCGAGCTAATCTTCATGTCAATGTGGTTCTGCTGTGTCACATCTCTCCAAGCTGACTGCGTCCGGAACTTGTCAGGTCGTTGATCGATATTTGACGATTCCTCTAGATGGTACAAAGCAGAAGATTGAACTTTGTGTCGAGAGGTGAATGCTATGGGAACGAGGGATCTGCCTCTTTAGCCTCTACAACGTTTTAGAGACAATCTTCAGCTTCTTGGAGGAATCAACTCGGTAAAACTTCATATCTTCCATTGATATTAATTGATACAAGGTGTTAACTGTTTTGCAGCAGCTTTGATTACTGATTCTTTAGATCCTTTACTGGAAACAATAAGTAATTGACTTCAAAAAGTTGAGTTCATCTTTTGAGTGAAATCTGCTAATTGCTATATTTGTTTGCTAGTGGTGAGTATTGGAAAGATCTCTACTTTGAAAGGCAAATGGAAGAGAGCCGTGAATTTTTTTTAAAAGCAATAGTATTTTGTGAATCCAGTTTCATAATATAACTAATATATATTATGGTCAATTATATTATGTGAATACATATTATTTAAAAGCAATATATATTTTGTGAATACATATTATTTATGGTCACGACGATATACTTGTGAAACGAACTGAGTATCAGAAGGTTGAGAAATATTTTTTGGAAGGACGTACTGAGTACTGGAAGATTGAGAAAAGACTTGTGGAAGGATGAACTGAGTACTGGAAAGTGAGACTAATATACCTTTTCCTGGTCTTGAGGTAATAAGTATTAGATTTTATTCTTTGTTGTAATATAGCCACATTATCGTAAGAAAACGATATAAAATTTTCTTGTGTGTAGAGGGATATGAATCAAGCAGAGGCATATGTAAAATACCAGTGCAAATTGTTGGGTCGTCGGGGGCGTAGCTCTCTAAAAACTTTGCGTTTAGTCTGTAACCACCCGTTTTTAAAAACAATGTTTAGCCTCCTAAAAGTTTCATCTGAGTTGTAACTCCCTTTCGTTGACTTTTTGGTTGACTTTGATTACTGTGCAGCTGAGTAGACGCCACTGTGCAGCTGACTAAATGTCACTGTGTAGCTGACTAAACGTGCAGCTGACATGACAAAAAAAATAAAATAGAATTCATTAGACCTGAACGTTCGGGTATTCCGGTCGGGTTCGGGTCAGGTATGTTAGGGATTCGGGTTTTTGTGTTTAGAAATTTAGGATCCGTTCTGGTTTTTTTAAATTTCATGTTTGGTTCAGGTTCGGGTATGTTCATGTTCGGATTTACCCACCTTCAAAAATCTAAAATTTTGTATCCAAATCTAACCAAATTATTAAAAAACAACTAACAAAACTTGAGTATTTTTACGTAAATCTAACCAAAAATAACTAAAATACTCAAACCTGAACCCGACCCAAAATTTAAAAACACTCGAACGGGTCTTAAATTTCTAAACATGAAAACCTAAAGTTACTAGTTTCTTAAGTCGTTTAGAGCATATCTAATAATATATTAGTATCTAATAATATATTAGATTTTAAGGGGTTACACCGTGATGACTCTCTATAAATCTCTTGAGAGAAATTCAATTGCAAACAAAACTGACAATAACAACCTTTGATTAGCAACTTTTATTATAACCATAAAGAGTATAATGGTTGCTATGTTGTGAATCACAAAACCAGTAACAATTACCCTTATCAAAAGCAATAACATCATTATTTTGTACCACGGTTTATTTCTGTATTTTTTTTTATTGTTTCTAACTATTTATTTATTTTTATTAATACTAATAAATTTAAGACCCGTTTGAATATTTTTAAATTTTGGATCGGGTTCAGATTCGGGTATTTTAGTTATTTTTGGATAGATTTACGTAAAAATACTCGAGTTTTTTTAGTTGTTTTCAAATAGTTTGGTTAGATTTGGATACGAAATTTCAGATTTTTGAATATTTGGGTAAACCCGAACCTGAAAATATCCGAATCTGAAATTTTAAAATACCTGAACAAATTTCTAAACAGGAAAACCCAAACACGAACATACCCAACCCGAATACCCGAACGCCCAAGCCTATTGAATTCTATTTTTTTTTGTTTTATTTGCAATGTCAGCTGCACAGTGGCACCTAGTCAGCTGCACAGTCATCAAAGTCAACCAAAAAGTCAACGAGAGGGGGTTACAACTCGAAATAAAACTTTTTGAAAGAATCCCTAAAACTAGACCCAAAATTGAGTTTGAATGCAAAACTAGACCCCAAATTGAAACAAATGCAAAACTAGACCTTAATGGTATAGAAATTACATTAACCCCCTTATTTGTAAACAAAAAACCAGAAACCGCAATTACAGTTTTAACCTCCGCGTGGCGTAGACTTCTTGAACGAAGTCTCACAGTAGACTTCGTTCATGACATCCATGAAGTCTGAACAGTAATTAAACCTTAGATTTAAATTAAGAAAATAATAAACAATATTTTCAATGCAATTTCTTCTAAAGAAAATAAGATTATCTAAAATATGAACTTTATAAATTCAAATTTCCGAAACTTTCATAAATGTTAAGCATGTAAGGTTGATTATGTTCTAAAATACCATAAACAGTCGCAGACTTCGACCATGATGTCTAAAACCGTAATTAAATGTGAAATTTTAGTTAAAAATGATAAAAAAATATTTCGATCAAAATTTTTGAAAGATAAATTATTTTAAATCAAAGCGAATAGGTTTCAAAATAAAATTTCATAAAACTAAGTCATGTGATGTAAACCATCTGAGGCATAATAGGTTTAGGGGTTGCCAGTGGGCAGTGGGTAAGAATCCATGCATATATCTTTAGGGTTAGATTTAGTTTGATATGTTTTTAATAAAATGGCGATCATTTATATAGTTGTTAGATTTTAGATATATTATACTATTTTGATGTCAAATGTTAGTATTTGTTAACAAAAATTGAAAAAAAAACATTCAAATTTTAGGGTTTAGGGCTTATAGACTTCTCGGGTCTCGGATGAAGTCTCACTGTAGATTTTATGTATGAAGTCTTTAACATTTTGTGTATGAAGTCTATAACATTTTGTAAGTGTGAATTAGATTATTATTGTTGAGATCAATTATGATATGTTAAAGTAATTGTAGTAGACAATACACTTACGCGAAAACTGATTGATCTTCCATAATTTAAGCACCACGATCACCTCTCCACCCTTCCTGTTCCTAAAGCCATTCCAAAAGTTATAAGCGTGTTCGCCGGTTGCCACACATTTTAGCATATTGTCCCTATTATGATTAATAAAAAGTGATTGTAAATTACAATAATGTGAGTTTCGTCATGGTGTTATTATTGTTTGGTTTAAACTTACATGACATCTTTGATATGAAACAAACTCTTTGTATGTGCACGGCCATGTAAACTCTATTGAAGGGAGCAAGTGATACAGAACATGAAAATAGTATCTACATCATAAGTGTTCTCCTTCAGTTAAATAAAGTTACATGCATATAAATTATGGTTTAACAAATTTGCATGCATACCTATAGCAACGTTTGTTTTAGTTTTGATATCACGGATTAAACTTAAAAAATTCCAAGTAGTGCTTATCGTTCAAACGATCGATTTTTATGATTCCAGTCTTTGTAGACAGAATTGTAAGTACGAAGCGAGAGTTTGTTGCACGGAACCCTGAAAATCCTGGCCGTACTGTTACTTTTTGTATTTCAATCCAGTGCCCATCATACTTCTCAAATCGAGAGAATGTTGGCACATGTACTGGAGTAATCATCAACTCCATCTTAGTTCCCTGCATAAGAAAAAGCATCACCAAAGTATTGTACTGTCAGATCCATGTGACTGCATGTCTGCATGTAAAAACATAAAACCTAAGTGAATTACTCTTACCGCTTCATCTACTAATACGTAGGACCAGTAGGGACCTTCATTGAGAACGGAGTACACTACAAGAAAACAGGCGATTTGCGATGGAAATTTGCGACGAAAATTTTAAATCGCAAATTTGCGAGGGAGTTGCGAAGATTTTGCACGGGTAAATAAATTCCGTCGCAATTTCCTCGCAAATTTGCGACGGATTTGCGATGGTTAGTAAAAATGGGTAGAAAATTAGGTGAAACACGTTTTAAATGTTGTACCTACTTATTGCGAGGGCCGGTTTCCTCGCAAATACGTCGCAAATTAGACGCAATTTCATAGCAATTCTGTCGCAAAATTTTGCAAAAAAACTATAAATACCATAACATGAGATCTCTCATTTCACAACAAAAAAAACCGAGGTATTAGTTAAAAAAAAGAAAATCGAGATATCGTTTTGTGAGAGCTAAGAAAGAATGGCGTCGCAGAATGAAGCATATGCATTACGAAGTTGGATGTATAATCGAAAAGATCCGGAGACAAGAGAAGTGACGAAAGAGTATCGTGTCGGGTTGCGAGCATTCATCCACCAGGCCACTAACAACCCATATGCGAAGGGTGACGGTAACATATTCTGTCCATGTAAAACTTGCAAGAACACTCAATATTTGGATATTGATATTGTGAAGAAGCATCTATATAATAGAGGATTTATGCCGAACTATTATATCTGGTTTTCACATGGGGAGGGTTATAATCTTGGTGCCGGAAGTAGTAGTACGGGTGATGGTGTTGATCAACCGAATTATAATGATAATTATAATTATGGCCAAAATATGTTTGAAGATTATGAAAGGGATCAACAGGGAAATAGGTTTCATGATATGGTTACTGATGCATTTCATGAATCTATTCCTGCATTTGCTGATGATACTAGGGAAGAACCCAATGTTGAAGCACAACATTTTTATGATATGTTAGACGCTGCAGATCAACCTATCTATGAGGGATGTAGAGAGGGGTTATCTAAACTTTCATTGGCATCTAGGATGATGACAATTAAAAGTGATAATAACCTAACTGAAAATTGCATGGACGCATGGGCTGAGCTTTTTAAAGAGTATTTGCCAGAAGATAATATTTTTGCAGGGAGTTACTATGAAATACAGAAATTAGTTGCTAGTCTGGGGCTACCTTCGGAAATTATTGATGTTTGCATTGACAATTGATGTTTTATATTTATTTTTTACAATAATTTCAACTAATTAAACTTATTCTTAATTTTCAGGTCGTTCCCCGTAAAAAAGGGAGAATTTACGGAGTCGGTTCTCTGCAATCGCAGATCGACTCGTGTACTTCTTCTTCCTCGAGAGCAGCAGAAGCAGAGTCCGCCGCCTACCTCCAGGGCATCATTGAATCGCAGGCCCAGCTGATCGTGACTCAGTCTGAGAAGATCTCGAGGTTCGATCAGATGTTCAGCTACTTGGCCACAAAGGATCCGGTTCTAGCACAGATGATTCAGGACCCTGCAGACGCATCTACCAGTAGGACCAAGACCGGGACCGAGACTGGGACAGGAACCGGAAACGGAGATGGATCTGGTCCATTGGTTCAATTTTAGATTCCCTAACGCATTTTGCTACCAATTTGCGATGAAAACTTTTGCGATGAAAAATGCGTTCACGCACTTCCGTCGCAATTTTGCGACGATTTTGCGGGGTTATTTTTGCGACGAGATAGCAACCACGTTTTCCCTCGCAAATTTGCGAGGGATATGCGACGAAAATTTATTTGCGAGACGGGATTTGCGACGGAATGGTGCGTCTCGCAAATCCATCGCTAAAGGCCATTTGCGACAGAATTGCGAGGTATATGTCCATCGCAAATGGCCTGTTTTCTTGTAGTGGTAAGAGTAGGCGCAGAGAATCTTGACTTTAAAACACCAATCTGTTTTGCTTCCATTGGCTCTTTCATTTGCTTCGGCTAGAAGGTTGTAAGCATCCATCGGGTTTTTTTGTTGTTGTTGTGAGTTTTGTGTTGCTGAGATAAAAGCAGTGAAGAAACGACTTCATCTATGAAGGTGGAATGATTAATATATGGGAAACTGAAAAGACAGACGTATCTTAAAGACATGACTTTTTTAAAAAAAAAACAGCGTTTCTAGTTCTTTAATGTTTTGTTTTAAGGGTTATAAACTTCTTCAGTGATGTCTGTATACGAAGTCTGTAAGCGAAGTCTCCAAATGAAGTCTGAAAATGACAGACTATAGACTTCATGCGTAGACTTCATACGCAGACTTCTCCGAGAGACTTCTTTGGCAAAGTCTGCTAATAGACTTTGTCTGTAAAGTAACCGATTTATAAGACTTCATTGTAGAAGTCTAATTTTGAAAACTTTCAAAAAATTTCAAAAAATTTTGAAAACTGAAAAGATTTTTAGGTTAAAAATTTTGGGGGGCAAAAAAAAAAATTTACATTTACTAAACAAGATAAAACTGAAATTGCGATAGTTAATCTTGGTTAAAGAATTAAAAAATCTCCATCACTCTCTTTCTCCTCTGAATCACCAAACATCGCCAGAAATCTTTAAACACCGACACTCTATCTCGTCTCCTACGATCGTCGCCGTCGTAAGTTATCGATATTCTTCCTCCCTGCGGGAAAACTCCAAACTCTATATTTCAGGGTTTGCTCGCAGTCGCCATCGACAAAACGCCGACTCCTCACTCTTTCACTGAACCATCGCCGTGGACTAGGAATTCTCACCGGAAAATCACCATATGACGAAACCGTCTCTGCGACGACACCCTCTCTCTACTCTTTCTCTGAACTGTTTCTTCTTTTTTTTCTGTATCTAATCCTATCTTTTATTTGATTCGCAGATCTGGGAATCACAACCGTTTATTCACATCTTCAATCTTTATTCATCTACAAATTCTATTTCAATTTAGTCTCTTCGTCTGTCCCTTTTCTGATCTCGGATTTATAGTTACTAGAGTGTTGGAGACTTCATAAGGAAAGTCTGCTACATAGACTTCATAAGGGAAGTCTATATGAAGACTTCACCGGCGAAGTCTCGTACAATTCACAGTTATCTAACTTCCCGTTTTTTTTTCTTCTGTGACATAGGTTTGAAATATGGCTCTTTCGCGCGAAAGAACTGAATATGAACCGAAGACTGATTTTCACCATATGCCAGAGTTTCCACCCAGACATTTCACCTAAGACGTTGAGCCGCAGCCTGAAAAAAGTATAGGCTACTACAGCGGAACACCTAAGCTTCTTGAAGCTGTCAACCGTGCACTAACTCTAGCTGGATGGGAAAAGATTTTGACTTCCCCTCTGGGTGTCTTCCGAATGTACCACAAGCAACAGATCGCATGGGCATCGAGGTTGGTCCACTATATGCTCGATTTCCAACTTGTATGCTTCAAGATGCATGAGATTTGGATTCTAGCTGGTGAAATCCCAGTCATATTCTCTATAAACGAGTTTGAACACATCACCGAGCTCAACTGCGAATATGTGGAAAATCTTATGACTCCGGAGCCTGACGGTGAGATCACGGATGAGATGAGAGAGTTTTGGGTAAAGCTTGGAGTCGATCTGGCGGGTGGACCAAGCTATGAAGACTTCGTATAAGCGTGTAGACGCTGTTCTCAGTGGGATATGGAAGATCGCGTGAGGTTGGGCTATCTAGCCATCCTTGCCAGCTGCATTGATGCACACCCTCACCATCATAGGCATCAATGTAAGCCTTGCTAGGCTGGTGATGGATCTGAAAAAGTTTGTTGCATACCCTTGGGGAAGAGTAGCTTTCAAGATTTTGATTTCTTCGGTGAAGGCTGTGGATACCAGGACTTATCACATCAGCAAGTTTGTCCAAGCGTTGCAGTCTTGGGTTTACTTTGCCCTACCGGAATTTGCAACAGAGGTGGGAGATCCTCTCCCCGGTAACCCAACGCCACTTCTTCTAGCTTACAAAGGATCAAGAGGGAGGAAAAACCTCAGAAATGGCATCCTCAAGCAGGTATATTATCAAAGCTCTAATATGTGGTGTCAATAGAGACATCTTTCTAGAACTTTTTTTTAGACTTCACACATGAAGTCTGTTATAATATTACTGATCTCCCTCTATTCATTTTTATGTTTGTAGACTAGAGTCTGCAGCTTTGTCGAGAAAGTATTTGAGAGATGTTCCCACGGTGGGATGATGATGAGGAGGATCAGAGAATTGTCAACATTGTGAAAACAATGTTTGGACGATTGTCAATGAATCCTTGCAGTGGCAAAAAGGACACTGGCCATCTTTGGATGTGTTGCCCTCAAACTTCAACAAAAACAAGGTGAAGGTGAAAGTGAAGGATGAGGTGAAGGATGAGCCGTATGAGGGCACGTATCATGGCATTAAGAGAGAGGTAGAAGCTCCTGAAGAGGGTTGTTTGAAGAAAGGTCGTCTATCCTCTGCTGCAGAATTTGAGAACGCTTATGTGATGCGTTGAAGAATGCAGTTGACGCTCCACTCAACACGTTTGAAGCAGAGTTGAAGGGGCAGTTGGTTGAATTTGGAATGAAGATTGTCTTACCCACTGACAAAGTAGACTATCTGAGTTGTGCTTTTGATAAGTTCACCAGCGGAGCTATGAAGAAAGAATCCGAGGAAGTAAAAGAGAATCCTCAGGAAAAGCAGCCTCAATCTGATGCCAAATCAAATGAACCTGGCGATGGGGTTAGTCTTCCTCCCCTTAATTCAAAGGTTCCCAAAAAGAACATAAACCAACTTAGTAAGAAGGAGGATATTGAGGAGTCTAAGAAGGAGAGGGAAAGTAAAATAGTAGCTGCCAGGAGTAGTCAGTCACACAAATGATGTGAATTATGAACCTTGTTGGCTTGTTGGATTGTTGTTGGCATGTTTAACTCTTATTTCAGAAACTTGTAAAATTTATATTTGAATGATGTTTGTTAGTGTGCATTATCCATGTGAAATTGCAATAAAACGATGTTTGCATCCAACTATGCAGAGAAGTGTTAACAAGGGCAGTAAGTCAAATATTATGATGGTGGATAAGCCCAAAGATGTAGATATGGAGTTTGATAAAGCAAAAAGAGCAAAACAGAGCTTGAAGGACAAAGCAACATCGCTCACGACTAAGAAAATGAGTGATTAGTTAAAGATGAAAGAGAGGCAGGTTGTTCACCCTGGTACGGAGACTATACTTCCGGCTAAGCCGGTTGCATACGGCAATGGCTATAACCCTTTTGG
Source organism: Crucihimalaya himalaica (assembly GCA_004349715.1). Taxonomy (NCBI): domain Eukaryota; kingdom Viridiplantae; phylum Streptophyta; class Magnoliopsida; order Brassicales; family Brassicaceae; genus Crucihimalaya; species Crucihimalaya himalaica. The sequence goes on along the minus strand of SMJT01000033.1, from coordinate 37,889 downwards.
TTCTATCGACAAGGACCAAAAAAACAAACTGATTGCCTTCTTGGAGACTTGCCCGTAAATCGCACTATTTAAGAGTTTTAAACCTAGTTTATATGACTTCATTTTGAATGTGTGTGTGACTTCATCTAACAATGAAGTATAAACTTCATTCTGGACTGTAATTCGATACTTCATTCTCAGACTTTGGTTTGAGACTTCACTCTCAGACTTCATATGGAGACTTCTGTTTTTTTTTTATCGTTAATTGTAAGGTTCTTTTACTATAACTAATTATTTTCTTACTGCAGCACATTGATGCTGGAATCAACTGACTAAGACAACAGTTCATGAAGCATCCAGAATGGTTTAGGAGCGACAAAATCTGCTTCATTGATTCGATCTTCAGCACGTTGTAGAATTCTAAGTACCAAGAATTTCAAATGACTGCTGATGAAAAGGGGTTAGGCAGATTGCTACCTCCTGGGGCGTTTGATATCTACACAGGAGAGCAACCAGAGTTCTGCAGATCTAACAAGATGTGGGGTGTAGATGTGGATGAAATCTACACCTCCCTTAACATCAAGGATAGGCATTGGGTTGCGTTAATGATTCAGGTTCATAAGAGACACATTGTTATTTGGGATAACGATCTAAATGTAAGCAAGGATGAGGAGATTGACGCTGCAGTATATCCTATTTGCGATATAATGGCTTATCTTATGAACCTTCTTGCTCCTGCAGATCAAAAAGCTAAGCACCCATATGTTCCCTACACATACGAGCGGGTTCCACACACGGCAATTTCTAAAAACTTTTAGAGCGGTGACTGTGGAGTGTATTGCCTGAAGTACATCGAGTGTCATGCGCTTGGCATACCATTTCCTCCAAACCCCTTGTGGGATAAGAACATCAAGTTCATAGAGGAGAAGTTGGTTATAGAAATATACGATGAGCTCGGCATAACGAGGACTGAGAAGCGTGGTTACGAAGGTTTGGACTTATATGACGAACGCTGAGCTTCTTTTTTAACTATATATTTTGAAATCTTGTATATAATTTGCCTCTTTCGGCTGCTATTGCGAGAATGTTTTTGTCACCCAATGGAACAAGCCAAAAAGTTATTTTAATATTATTAAATTAGTTTGTCATATATGATAGTTAAATGAAATACAACCACAAAAATATAAAAAGAACTGGTCATAATTATATAAGTAAAATTTTGAAAAGGAGACTTCAAATATAGACTTCGTGTGGAGACTTTATATGGGAACCTAAACAACTAGTAAGAGACTTCTAGTAGAGACTTCACCAGTAGACTTCATCTGGAGACTTTGTCTTCGTACTGAACACCCAATTAGAGACTTCTCTAGGAGACTTCAAACGCAGACTTCTACTAGAGACTTCTTCTACGTACTGAACACCCAATAAGAGACTTCTCATTTAGATTTCAAGAGCAGACTTCTATTGGAGACTCCTAATTTACACTTCTATTTTGCTTGGCAGTAAATAAAGCCACTATTCCCGATAAAAAGCACGCAAAACGAAGCGGATCTTTGTGAAACGTCGCTTCTTATCATTATTACTTCCTTTAAAACACGCAACCTACTTATTTGAATCACTATTACTGAGTTGCAAAAAAATTCAATTTCTTCTATTTCTATCTAAAGAAATCTCTAAAAATTGTCGTACACATCAGGAGTCATCAAAAGAGGTTTGATCTCTTGAAGAATCCGCATTCTCACTTCATGGCAGGTAATCTCTATACAGCTTTACCAAAATTTAATTTCAATATTTTTTGAAATATTAAAGTTTATGCAAGCTTCTAATTTCTTACCAAATTCTTTTAGGACCTGTGGCCGATGACATATTCCATTGGGAGAGTACGATCTTTAGCCCTCTTGGCACCCCTTATGAGGGAGGGGTTTTCAAAGTGACTATTCATTATCCGCCAAAGTACTCGCTGAAACCCCCACATGTAAGTTTTGATCATATTCCAGTTACACAAATGGAACTTAGGAAACGTACGCATGTTTAATAGTTAGTAAAACACATAGGAACAATTAGTAATAGAATAAGTCCTTTTCATGTAATTGGAAATTCCTTAAATATCGTGACGGTTCATATGGTTAATGTAGCTTGGTTTCAACACCGCTGATCTACCACCCTAATGTGGATCCCAGGAGTATTCTCTTGAATATGCTCTTACCTGATCATTGGAGCCCCGTAAACAACATAACCGCAGTATTAGAGGCTCTTGTGAAGATGTTGACTGAGCCAGAGTTGGGTGAAGGCGATAAGTTTGTGGAATCCATTGCTCAAGTCTACATAACCAATCAGGACCGTTTCAATGAGAAGGCACGAGAAATGTCTGAAACTTTTGCCGAAGGATCAAACAGCACCTGATCCTTTGGATTCTTATGAAACAGAGGGGGAGTTTATGTAAATTATATTTTTGAACCTTTAATTTATTTCATATGGGAACCTAAACAACTAGTCAGAGACTTTTCTTAGAGACTTCACGAGTAGACTTCACCTAGAGACTTCATCTTCATACTGAACACCCAATTGGAGACTTCTCCAGGAGACTTCCAGCGCATACTTCTACTAGAGACTTCAGTTGCGTACTGAACCCCTAGTTTAAGACTTCTATGGGAGACTTCATGTACAGACCTCTACATGAGACTTCATCTGCGTCCTAAACAACTAGTTAAAGACTTCTACGGGAGACTTCAAGTACAGACTTCTACTGGAGACTTCAAGTACAGACTTCTACTGGAGACTTTGTCTGCGTCCTGAACTCCTAATTGAAGACTTCTACGGGAGACTTCAAGTACAGACTTCTACTGGAGACTTTGTCTGCGTCCTGAACTCCTAATTGAAGACTTCTACGGGAGACTTCAAGCACATACTTCTACTGGAGACTTCGTATGCGTTCTGAACTCCTAGTTAAAGACTTCCGTGGGAGACTTCAAGAGCAGACTTCTACTTTCCCTCAACCTTGAAACTCTACGTAACATAAAAAAACAGAGTCCCCTCAAAGAAGCCTAGAGCCATATAAATATACATTCATGGAATCACAAACAAAGATTTTAACTTACACAGTTATCGCGAGTATGTCCAGATTGCCTGCATTTTGAACAACTATATTGCTTATGAGCCTTCCGCGGTTTTGGCGTAGTCTTTCTTGCAATTTCAAGCCACGTTTGCCACCTTGACTTCTTCTACCTTCCAGGAGGACACCGGATGAGTGGAGGGAAAACCTTGACAAACTCGGGCTCTTTGATATCGACAGTTTTAGGGAAAATGTTGCTTGCGTACGTCGAATACAGATATTCTTTTGTGTATGACTGGCATACGAGGGCGGCAATGTCCATTTTAAGCTCAGGAGCAGCAGCAATAGCATGCGATCAAGGTATTTTCTCAACATCATACACACCACATTCACATGATCGATGTTGGAAATCAACGATACAATCTCTATGTCCTCCCGTCACGTAAAATCGCCAACCATCTATGTGTTCGACAGTCATCTGGTCAGCATAATGCTGACGAATAGTTAGCAAATATTCAACTCCCTTGCTATGTTTTGTTGTGAAACTCATAGCGTCTTCTCGCCTTTTAAAAAACCATCTTCCTAGCTTCTCTCGTATGAATTCCAAAAGAAAGGGTATGGGAAATCTTCGAGCTGGCTTAAGTGTGGAGTTTATTGATTCAGCAATGTTGCTCGTTTGTATATTGAATCGTTCTCCTCGAAAGTGAACGTGGGCCCATAGTTTCACATCTGCGTTCTCCAAGTAAACTGCAAGCTCGGGCTTTGTCTCACGTAAGACGTTCATGTATCTGTTAAAATCATAATGCGTATATGCATACGCAACACCTCTCACCAAGTACATAAGATGCTTTTCTTTGTACTTCGTGATTATGTTATTCTGTAGGTGATAATAACATATCCCTCTTATTGCCCATGGCATAACAGTTTAAATGACATTCTTAATCGAGACGTGCCTATCAGACACTATAACCAAAGGAAATTGATCGGAGACACATCCACTCAACTTGGTGAAAAACCATTGCCATGATTCATCATTTTCAAAGTCTACAATAGCAAAAGCTAACGGGAATATTTGGAAATTCTCGTCCTGGCCACAAGCCACTAGCATAACACCGCCATACTTCCCCGGTAGATGACACCCATCCACCACCATAACTCTTCTCAGAAACTAAAAACCGGTAATAGAGGCTCCAAGAGCCATAAACAGATATTTGAATCTGTTTTGATCATAAACCACAAGATAAGTAACGGTTCCGGGATTGGCTAGCCCGATGCGATATAGATAAGACGGCAGCTGCTCATATCCATCTTCCGCTGTTCCCCTCACCAATTATTGTGCAAATATTAAAACTCTATAAGAAGTGGTATAATTCATCTGCATACCATATTTATTCTTCAATGCAGATTTAATCATCTTCGGCGTTACTCCATCGATTATTCCCCATTCATCATAAAATAGTTTAGCAATATATCTCGGAGCGTGACGTTTGCGTAGAGAAATCTGGTCCGCCACATTGCAAGTATGATCTTTTTGTACAAGGTAACCCAAAACTTTTTTGGTTTATTTTTCACAGCCGCTCTAATCCTCCAATTGCATACTTTCACACTGCAAATGGCTATAAACAACTTTTGTGTAGACTCATGCACTTGAACGTGAATTTTGACATTATCGCCGTCAACCGCAGCTCGGATACAAGAGCATCCTTTGTAGGAAAACTCCTAGTCGTATAGATACCGTCTGACCATGTCATGTTGGATCTTGGGCCTTCACCAACAAAGCCACATTCTGCAACAAGACACGTATTATCATCATCATCATTTTCACTAACATCCTTATCCTCAACTTTTCCATACACAGTATAATCCTCAACTTTTCCATACACAGTATAATCCTCAAGGTATTCGTCTTTAACCTCACCAGCATGAGATTCTTCCGCATCATCATCATCATCGTCGTTGACGTTACCCTCACCACCATCAGATATATCCATATCTTCGTCTTCAAACTCTTCGACATCATCCTCAAGGTCTTCGTCAATACTTTCACCAGCAACCTCATTGCCACTAGCCATACCAAAACGACTCGAGACGGAAAGGCGTACAACATACGTTTTACATAACTCAACCAAGGACTGCACTTGTCTATCATTAAAGACATGCATAGGTGGTGTAGGATAATCCGTGTCCGTTAGTTGCAACACTGAATCCGGCAACGAGTAAGTTAACTCGACGAAGTCGTTTTTGTCCCGCTCATAGTCTGCTAGTGCCATCTCAATGAGTCCACGGTGTGTACAAGAATCACTCAAAAATAACATTTAATAAGTTGGCTTTACGTTTTTCTTTCTTTTTTTAGTTGAGCTTTGTGTTTTTCTTTCAACTTAAATTTGGATTTATTTATTTTTTGCTTTCTTTTTAGATATGATTTCTTTAAAGTAGATAAATTCGGTGTGCTTTGTTTAAGGGTACGCAATACACATTTGTAAGATTACACAATTTCTTGGTGATTTTAAAAGAAAATATTGCTTTTCTCCGAATAAGCTAATCTTTTTCAAATGCTAAGTTAATACATATGTTTTGCTTATGATTTACATTTGTTAAATCTGATAAACATAACATAGTGAATAAGTATAATTAGTAGGATACATGGCTAAAATTAAATGGTAGTAAGCTATGTTTTTCTTTTTGTTAAAATTCACCATTACAACATTTAATACAAAAATTGGAATAGAAGATAATAACTTGGTGACCAAAAGAATATAACTTGTAATATACCGATTCTACCTAGCCATATTGTATGATAACAAAAAAAAAAAAAGAAATGACAATAGATAATAATAAAAAGATTCAATTAGTAAGCAAAATAGAAACAGTAAAATATCTTGACCACAAAAAAAAACAGTGAAATATAGACAATTACGTATATGAAATTTAATACCATGTTTAAAAGGGGTGACATTTGCTATTGTTGCTGTTTTTGCATTCAAGTTTTTTTTCAGTCCTTAGTAAAATCGTAATGATGTACAGTTGTATTAAAAACTGATATTTAAGTGTATAACGAAAATTAAAAAATTAAAATGTATGATTGGTTTTTCATAATATGACATCTTGCTGATATGTCAAATATAAGTCTTATGTAGGCTAATTGTTTTTTTTTTTATTAATTCGTTTTTTTCTTAATTATGTGTCAACTTTTTATAACATAAAATGGCTTATGTATTTTTAATGTATTGATTCTTTGCTTGCAAATCAATATATCTTTTTACTCATATTTTTTAATAATTCCTTTTTGTGATAATATATTGATTAAAATATATTTGTTTTTTTCTTTTATTTGAGGGAGAACGGTTTTTTTGATATATCGAGTGAGAACACTTTGACATGTGTTTTGTACACCTTATGACGAGAGACCGAACTTTCTATTCCTAGTTTTGGGTAGGGGTGTCAAAATGGGGTAAACCAACTCAAACCAACCCATAACCCAATGAGTTGAAACCTAAATGGTTTATGAGTTGATCCAACTCAATTAATAAATGGTTTGGATCAAACCATAACTCATTTAAATTAATGGATTAATGGGTTAAATGAGTTACCCATAGAATTAAATGAATGTATGACCTGTTTTAATTTAAATCAAAACTATAAATCAAAATTGTAAATCAAAACTGTATGTGACAAAGAGTTTCAATTTCTAGTATTTTTTTTTTTTTGTAATTGTAATCTTCATAATTATACAATTTAATTATGTAACAATTCTACCCTTTGTACAAATGCAGGTTTCCCAACTCCATCTCATATCTATCTATGAATAGATTTGTCGAGCTTCACTTTAGGCAAGACAGATAATCAAAAACAGTAGAGAGATAAGATCCTATCACGACAAACAAGTGATTCTTTAAGCTAGTTTTAGATCCAATTCTCCAAAAGAATCTAAGAAGAGGAAGGCACATACAGATGAAATAGAGACAAAGTTAAGCCGGAAAGAGTTAGTGGTAAGTAACGCAGATATGAAACTGATTAGTGAAGGTTCTTGTTCATCTTTCCATGCATTGCTCATAATACAAACACCAGCAGCAGTTCCTGTCAGTTTATAAAGAGATTTTACATCAGAATTGGCAGATATCATAAGCTAATCCAAGTTGTTACATCCAAAATGAACATAGAAATAACTTTCCATCAGAGTACAAACACAAATGTCAAAGGCTAATTCTCGTGTCTGGGCAGTTAAAATCACAATCTAAGTGTCTTGGAGTATGTTGAGCAAGGATGGATTTACATTGGAACTATGTTGTGGTTTCTATTGATTGTTCTTCCAAAGAACTAGGAGCTGGCCGAATAATAATTATCTCACCATTGTTATCTACAATTCAAAGGAGAAGATATTAGTAAATAGTGATATTAACTGTTATCTACAAATGATAAGATTTTGCTATTATAAAGTGATTCCACACTAATGATCTCCTACTTCTTTTTGCACGATTAGAAGAACTTACTAGCATTCTAGATTCTGATGCACATGATGATGATTGCACACCACCACCACCACTAGGAAAATGTTCTTCTTCATCATCCATCTGAATCTGCAATTAACAAAAGGACAAACAAACAAAATAATAGTTACTCAAAATCCTTGATAAAGCCACACTACACAGCCAACATAGACTACATAGTTTATCTGTTCTAAGACAAGAAACAAGCAGAGATAATGAAGCAATCAGACTACAAAGATAATGAAGCAATCAGACTACAGAGTTTTCAATTTGTTCCTGAATCAGAGACGAAGAAGTGGCTTAGAATTTAGAACTATCAGACCAAGTTTCGTAAAGCAATCAAGAACAGTAGAGAGAGAGAGAGAGAGAGGTTATTACGAGAAATGAGAGGCTTAGGTCTGGTCTTAAACAAGATCTTTGTTCGTATAATACCAACAGCTTCAAGTTCCGTTGCTTTCCCTGAAACTTGATATAATTGAAGCTTCTTCAAAACAAGTAAAATGCAGTGCTTCTCTGCAGGATTAATCTCTTTCAGAGGCAAAGCATCCTGCCATGGAAAGATAACAACATCAGAGACATACAGAGATTAATTTCTTACATATCTCAAATTCTTAAACTACATAAAAAAGGAAGACATTACGAGTTCAGTTATGCCCCCTTTAGTAAATTCATAAACTCATCTTTAGCTGCAACAAAAACATAAAGAGTCTTACAATGCAAAGATTATTAAAACAGTCACATGGCCTAATGTTTTAAGTTATAACCAAACCAGATATAACTTTGAGACAATAACTCGATGGTTTACAGTTGCATCTCAGCCTTAAGAATTAATTGTACTTTGATTCTGTTAATCTTTTCAGTCTACACCAATAAAAATCCGTACTCAGCTCTAGATGAAACAACCTTCATTTAGTGCCTTTTACTGCTATCAAATTCTGATAAAGCTTTTGTTGAGGACATTGACATTTGCGACTTATTATCAGAAAATGTTCTCTACCATGGCCAGTCTCTGATGGATATAATTGACTGCAAAGAGACAATAAAGAGGGTCATGACTGTTATAGAGATGTTTCCTATACACCAAGTTAAGCATCGAACCTTTTTGTTATTGGATTTACTGTGTCTGGACTGGACTGGACTTAGTGCTCAGTACTTATGCAATTCTTCTCTCTTATTGAATACTGAAAACGTAAAAGGAAACACATGAGAAGCTCGAAGTGCTCACGTTTTCACTTTTTCACTTTTCACAATAACTAGTCAAGAAGTCATCATAAGAAGTTAGTTGTTGACAAGAAGAGGTAAAAGAGTTAAAGTTCGCCAAGCTAATGGCATCACCAAATCAATTTAACTAAGTCTAATCATTTTCTGAAACTTTATGCCACAATTTTATATTTCCTTTGAGAAAACAAAACATTAAAAACTAGGAAACATATCTACAGTTTACACAAACACCAGCCATGATTCAATTAGCTCATTTTCAGAAACCCTTTCGAGTCCAAATTCCATATCACAAAGCTCTATATAAGCTCAAATCAGCATCCTTCTAAAGTAACTCTCTAGATATCAATGAAAAGACAACAGTATATCTAACTTACTCACAAGACTATAAACCAAAAAAAGTTCCTAACTTTTCTCTTACAACCGCTACAGAACAACATCTACACAACATTACTCTAATCTATCACATCCCAATAAACTTTAAATCAATTCTAACTCTAAAGCAAAGGAACTACATAAAAAAGGAAAAACTAGTAGACTCTGATTCAACGACAACGCTTTCGTGTCAGAACCAGACTCTGATTCAACGACAAAGAAATTGCTCTCACCTCTCCTTGCTTCCCCGATTCAACAATCGCAGCTCTCAAGCAAATCGACAAAATCGACAAAATCGTAGCTCTCAAGGATTTTGGAATCTGGGCTTTGTGAGATTGTATTCGGTAATCGAAGAAGGAGTATTAGGTTTTTCCGTTTTTGTAATTTTGGTCGATTATTTGTATTGGATTGGTTTTGGTTAACTCAATAAACCATTTCAACCAAACTCATTTCAACCTAATCCATTAAACCCATAAACCATTTTGACCCATTAACTCATTAAGACTCAAATTTCAAACTCAATAAGTTTATGAGTTGGTTTGGATTGAATTGATCCACAAATTTTGATCCATTTTGACACCCCTAGTTTTGGGTAAGTGGGTGAGATCGAGTCTGATATCTGACATAAAATTGGGCAAAACAAATTGTGTCAGGAGAGATATACATTTTTAACGAGAAACTAATAAAAATACCACTTTTCTCACAGACCTTTTCCAAAATAGAGGAAAGATAAAAGATGAGCATGTACCTTACACGCGCGGCTCCCTCCTCTCTCCTCTTCCTATTCGACAAAAAACCAGATCAGAATTGGTTTTTCTCTCTGGTTGCCCTTACGGCGCCGGAGAGACCACCTTTTAATATTTTGCTCTCCTTTCTCTAGCGGTTGCAGCGGCTCTTCACGGGTTCGGTCTCTTGTTGGTGGCTCGGTGCTCGTCTGTCGTGTCTCATGGAAAGGTGCTTGGTGGTGTCCGTTGGTGATGTCTCAGCTATCTGGCTCGTGGTCAGGTTCATTTCCGGTGACTCTCAATGGTGGATATGGGTTATAAGTGCTTGTTCGTTCAACGGTGTGGTTGCCCCGATGTGGTGATGGCTTCGATGAGTCTTGGGTGGAAGTTGGGCTCTTTTCTCGGCGGTTAAGACTCAGTGGTTTGTAGGTTGGCCGAATCTACGAATATTCCTCTTTACTGGCGGAGATCTCTTGATCGTTGAAGGCTAGTTCTGGTGTGGCGGGTTTGTGTTTGTTGTTGTTGTTGTTGTTCTGTGCAGCGTCTTGGGTCCGGTAGAAGATTGTGACGGTATGGTCTCCGTCGTGCAAGAGCGAAAGCTGACTCGAGGGTGGTAGTTGGGTTCTCCTTCGCTTAGGCGATTAGGTTAGGCACGGGTTCTGGTTTTTGTTCGTCATGCTCCAGATCGCAAAAGAAAAGAAGATCGCCTCACTCTCTTCTGATCTGTCGTACGGGCTTCAAGGATGAGTCGGTGAGAGAGATTTCACGGTGAGTCATGGTTTTGAATTGTCAGAGATTTTGTGACATCTTGGCCTCCTTCCGAAGATGTCTTCAGTCCATCGACGTTAATAATGCTTAATCGCAAAAAACGGGAGTGTCTCTTCTTCTTCTCCGGTAGAGTTGGGCGTGGATAGCCGTTTCTCGAAGCAATTGTGGCGAAATCATATCAATGTGTTTCTATTCATATCAATTCTTATACTTAGTCATAGCCGCCAGGGGGTCTCAGTGGTGAAATCATATTGGTGTCTGTTGTTTCCTATCGATTCTCATACCTGGTTAAAGTTGCCAGGGGTGTCAGTGGTGAAATCATATCGGTGAGAGTTCGTTCCTATCGATTCTCATACCTGGTCAGAGTCGCCAGGGGTCTCGTTGTTGATCTTCTCTCAGCTAATCTGATTGTGGTGGTTGCTGCGAATTGCGCTAGAAGTTGAGAAGCGGTTAGGTGGAATTACTCTGCAAGTCAAGGTGACTCGTTCGCCTTACCAGATTGAAGTTGATTGGGTCACGAACAAAGCATTTTTTGGTCGATGCTGGTAGTGAGTGTTTTTTTTTGTGAACTCCTTTCACGCTAGGTTGGGGAGTTGGGAGTTGAGGTCCGAACGTCTGCGATCTAATCGTCTCTGGGAGAAAAATTATGGGTTTGACAGCGAGACGGTCTCGATTTTTTGATGGGAACCGCTAACTCCTATCAAAAAGTGAGAGTTGGTTCCTATCGATTCTCATACCTGGTCAGAGTCGCCAGGGGTCTCGTTGTTGATCTTCTCTCAGCTAATCTGATTGTGGTGGTTGCTGCGAATTGCGCCAGAAGTTGAGAAGCGGTTAGGTGGAATTACTCTGCAAGTCAAGGTGACTCGTTCGCCTTACCAGATTGAAGTTGATTGGGTCACGAACAAAGCATTTTTTGGTCGATGCTGGTAGTGAGTGTTTTTTTTTGTGAACTCCTTTCACGCTAGGTTGGGGAGTTGGGAGTTGAGGTCCGAACGTCTGCGATCTAATCGTCTCTGGGAGAAAAATTATGGGTTTGACAGCGAGACGGTCTCGATTTTTTGATGGGAACCGCTAACTCCTATCAAAAAATGGAACTGTCCTTGTAGTTGCAAAGGAGTCGTTCTTGTTAGTGCTCGTATTATTGGATTGATTTTTGTCTTCTGGTAACTTTCTAGTTGCAGACATCATTGCTTGTGGTCTTCTTTTTTTGATACTTTGTTTTCGTGTAACCGTGATTTCCGATTAGGCCATTAGCCTAAACCCAGTTTTGGGAAGTTAATGAAAAAAAAACAAAATAAAAAACAATTTCCAAAATACCACTTTTTCTAATCTTTTCATGTATACCACTTTCTTCTTGTTAAAATGTCTTTTTACCCTCTTTTTGTTTTGTCCTTTTTCATTCATCTTCTCTCTCTTTCTTCTATCTTCATTTCTAGCATTTTCTTTGTTTTTTCCATAAATAATTATTTTGCAATAGTAATTTTCGTCATTACTTTCGTCCACGGGATATTATTTTTGTCTTCGTCGAATATGCTGCATTTGGATTCTTCGTCCATGACATCTTTTTTTTCGTCCCCTCTTGCTTAGAATTGATACACTTTTAATATCCATTAATCAACATATCTTGTCCACTGTTCAATATAGGTTCTAAACAATAGGTTTCTAAAAAATTTAATGGAATATAATTCTTGTCCATGTTCAAAATAACAAATTTGGTGAACAAGAATTCGAAAAAGACTTCGAAGAAATTTGCTGGATAAAAATGGATGTTCACGTTCGAAACAACATACGGATTAAGAAGATATTTAGTAGAAAAGAATTGTTGTCCATTTTCTCAATGGATAACTTGTCCACAACTCCTCGTTATCGCCTAATGGTCTCCACAATTATTACTTGTGGGAAAATTATCCACAACTATTACTCGTGAGCAATTAATCTACAACTGTTTCTCTTAGACTACATGTCCACAACTGTTTCTCTTGGACAACTTGTCCACTACTATCACTTGTGGGCAAGTTATTAATAATCACTGACACAAAGTAACCTTTGTGAATAATTTTTCTATAAGTAATACTTACGGACAACTTTTTCACAATACTTCATGCATGTTGACTACAACTCTACCACTTGTCCACCACTACATAATACCACAATTTTTTTCCAAGGGCAATTTTGTCCAAACATCTTATCACTAGTACAAGAAAGTGGTATTTTTGGAAAAGTTAGGATAAAGTGGTAGATTTGGAAAGGTTTTACTCAAAACGTGGTAGACACAAAAAATAAACCCTTTTTAAACCCATCTTTTACTCTATTTTTTAATTCTTTTAGTAAAAAAAGGAAAAAAAGTTGTGTATATGTTATTTTAAAAGTTCGACTATAGCATTATAAGGACAAAAAAAAAGTTATTGAGGTCTTCTATATCTTGTTCTATATGTGTGTGTGGTACGAGCAACATATGAGATCTATTGTGAAGCTTGTTCAACACATTCATGCAAAGACGATGGTTATGGACATCGACTGTGATGAAGATGTTCATCAGGAAGTTGGAGATCTCTACAATACTGTGACAGTAACCGGATGAATTTTTTTGGCATTCATATCTAGTAAACTTCGTCCTATTAACTCGTTTTGATTTGTTTTGTGTTCCAACTTCCATCCATAAAACAATTGGCGCAAAAAGTAAAAGTTGATGGATGTTGTCAACCTAGTGCATCAAATATGGTCGTTTAAGATGGATATCTACTTGTGTGTCTTGGCTAGCAAGGCATGTGCGACTTGAATCATATTTTTTAACATTTACTTAGATCAAGTAATTTTTCTTTGTGAGCTTTTTGACTTGGGTAAAAGCCAAGAGATATTGGGGGTCTATAAAACCGAGATCTTCTTGCATTTCGTTACACTCATAAAACAAAAGCAATTTTTTAGTGTAGGTATATATCTCGAGGGTTATTAGTGTGCAAACCAAACTATAAGACCAAATACAAAAGTACAAAAATTAAGAGGGACTGCATTACAATTACATGACCTAATGAGAATCACTTGATGGATACAATGAAATAAAGGTTAAAACTCAACACTATAGTCTCATGCTTCTACTTTAAAATTCGCATTATCTACACTAATACAAGATTTTGTGCTTATGTTTTAAACAAAATGTATTTGAATTTGTGAAATTTATCAAAGCCAATATTCACATGACTGATGTTGCTGCTGCCATAATGTATTTCATCACTGTTGAAGGTAAGGATCATTCCAATGATCAGCCAAAACATTCCAAGCTAAGGTCTGCTATATCTATCATGAACCAACCAAGTATATCTTTTGCGATTTGAACCTGAGAATATAGGTACTCTTTTCTTCCCCCCCCCCCTTCCCCCAATTTGGATAAGTAATTGAGTTTTTGGATCAATTATAGATTTTTGAAAAAGGCATAAATGATTTATATTTGCCTCGATCTCTATCAACTTTTTTATGTCTATCTCTTTTTTGTTGAGATCCATTCGAAACTGGTGATAACATTGTGCTACATGTTTAGATTGTCTTGGCAGTTCACTCTATTGAAACTACCGAAAGAGAAGATGTTAATAAACCAAGGTATATGAAATATCTTTCTTTTTACTTTGATGAGTTTTTTCCTTTGTATTGATATTAAGATGGTTCTTGTTCTAACTAAGGTTTATTTTCACTTAGTTAAATTTTTTTAATGTTTTTTTTATTGATATCCTCAGAAATTACCCATGTGATAATTGAACGATGCTCCCTTATTTAACGAAAAACTTCTATTATAGAGCTTTTTACTAGGTGATCTTGGTGGTTTACTTAATGAGTTTTTCTTTATACTTGGAAAAGTGGCTAAAAGAAACTTATTTGCAATTTGTCATGTTGAACCATTTGAGCAAATCTTTTGCATACTTATGCTGAAACACAAATATCTCATCTTCCACTTGCTTAATCTCCAGACCAAGAAAAAATTTCAGCAAACCCAAATTTGAGATTACAGACTTCTTTATCATATTATCTTTAAAAGCAGCAACAAGTGAAGCACTGGAACCCATGTAAATCATATCATCTACATATAAGCACACAATAATGATATCACCTTTACCTTGCTTCTTTATGTAGAAAGTAGGCTCACTTTTGCTTCTTTCAAAACCAGATTCTGCAAAAAATGAATCCATCTTGTTGTACCAGGCTCTAGGCGCTTGCGTAAACCTATACAACACCTTATGTAACTTGTAAACAAATCTCTCTTTGTCTTAAACGACAAAGCCTTAAGGCTAATTAACATAAACTTATGCAAATAGCTCACCATTCAAGAAAAGTGACATAACATCAAACTGATATATTGGCCAATGCATATAAGCTCCTAATGCAAGTAGAGTTCTTACAATGTCAAAGCTTGCCACCAGAGAGAAAGTTTCTTCATAGTCCACTTCATACTCTTATGCATAACCCTTAACCCACCAACCTTGCCTTATATTTTTGAACTTTGTCATTTGCATGATACTTTTTCTAAACATCCACTTTACACCAATTAAGTGTTTACCTTCAGAAAACTCAACTGGCACCCAAGTTTGATTCTTTTCTATGGATGTTATCTCTTGATCCATTTCTTTTTTCTATTCTGCTGTTTCAACAGTCTCATAAAATGTTTCTGGCTCAGAATTGAAACAAACATGTTGAACCTTATAAATGTCTTGCAGAGATCTGAATTTTTATGGTTGACTTCCTTTTTCACTGCTTGCGCTACTGTGACTGCTCGAATTTGGGGAACTAGGGACTAAATTTGCTAGTATATTAGCTTCAGAGCCAACTAGACTTTGATTCTCTTCTTGTTCAACAGTGATGTCTAACAAGACTCCCACAAGCTCACCATTATCACTTTCACGCCACTACCAAACCGTTTCCTCATTAAATATGACGTTTTTGCTTTCAACAATCCTCCCACTCACATGATTATACAATCTATAACCTTTAGATTGTGAACAATATGCAAAGAATATGCATTTCTCATATTTTTCATCAAGCTTTTTCATGTGATGTGTGTCAATAGGAGAATATGCATTTCTCATATCCATGATTCCTATGGTGTTACGTTTAGAACTGCTTTTGTAGGAGAAATGTTCAGAAAACACACTTATGTCCTCACACTTTCAGCTCAAAAATGATTTGGTAAATTTTTTGTTTCAACATGCTTCTGGCTATCTCTACCACAATTTTTTTTTCCTCTCTTCTACACCATTTAGCTTAGGTGTGTAATTTGTAGTAAGCTCATGATCAATTCTTTTTTCAAAAAATTGGTTGAACTTAGTGGATGTAAACTCTCCATTTATATCAGTCTGCAACACTTTGACTTGCTGGCTACTTTGATTCTTCACAACTGCATTAAAATCCTTAAACATCTTGAACACTTTTCCTTTTGACTCCAAAAAATACACCCAACTCATCCTATTGTAGTCATTTATCAACATGAGAAAATACATGTTTCTTCCAAGAGATGTAGTCGGCATTGTTCCACATAAATAAGCATGAACAATCTCAACACATTGAGTTTCTCTCCTTGCTTTACCAACTTGAAACGACATGCGCGTTTGTTTCCCATATATGCTTCTTTCACACAATTCAAGATCATCGATCTTTGGTAAACCAACCACCATATTCTTTTGATTGAGGAACCTCAACCCGTTTTCATGTAGATTCCCATATTGTAAGTCCCACAGCTTTAAATCTTGTGAAACTTTAGCAACAAAAGAACTTTCTTCAACATAAGATTCTCTAATAAGTACAGATCATTTTGATGTCTTCCTCACCACTGCCAACGTGAAACCGGATTTCTTATCCTTGATAACACACACATTCCCATCAAAGAAAGCTAGACAATTGTTTTCCACCATCTGTCCAACTATTAACAACTTATGTTCTAGATTGGGAATGTAATACATATCATAGATGAGTTTGAGATTACCATCAACATTCTAGACTACCACGATCCCTCTCCCTTCAACTTGATTTTTTTTTATCATCTCCAAGCTTTTACCTTCAGCTTGTGTGACTCATTTATATCTTTAAACAATGACTTGATGTGCGTCATATGATTAGAACAACCATTATCCAAATACCACACTTTTTGGGACACATTTAGACTTTTGTGTGCTATGAAAAATCTAGGTTGCACATCTTCTTCCTCAACAAAGCGTGCTTGCTTTTCTTCCTTTTGCTTTTTCCAACAATCAACTTGCATATGAACATACAATACTTATTGCAATAGTGACATTGAATATTGCTTTTGTTAGTACATTTGTTGTACGGCAAATTAAAGATGTCAGACTAACATCTTCCACGACCATAGTCTCCATGACCACCAGATCTACCTCTGCCTCTACCAGCTCCAAAAACCACTATTGTTATTATGTCCTAAGTACTCTCCCTTCACCTGGAAGCTTTATCATCAGACTTCTCAAATTTTTTACTAAGACGATTTTCATGGGACAACAACGAATTCATCATCTCCAGTTTCATTTGACAAAGAATCACCATAAGATCTCATTTGGCTTACAATGGTAAAAACTCTTGCCAAAATACTCTTGTATAGTTTCTTTTTCCTTCATCGAAATTATTTCGAAAACTATGACGCAAAATCTGTAGTTTAATGTTGATTACCTTATAAACTTTTAAGTACTTACGCTTAAAAATTTCTCACGCTTCATGAGACGTATTCATAGCATTAATCCTTGACAAGATATCCTCATCCAAGGTTGATTAAATGAGAAAAAATGCATTTGCACCCTTCTTGCGACTCTCCCGTAACTACTGATCGGGTACCGCTGAATTTGTATCATCAAATCTATTCTCCACCAGATCCCAAACCTCTGAAGATCTGAAAATAGTCTTCATCTTAAGACTTCAAATGTGATACTTTTCACCCTTAAAAACATAAATAAAGCTTGCTGGTTGGCTCCATTGCCTGCCAAAGCCACTTCATTTTCTTCTTAACAAAATCAAAGAGACCGAGGCCTAGCTATAATACCAAAATGTTAATGGATACCACAATGTGGTTTGTTCTGATACCATAATGTTGTTATAATAGAGGTGAGTAGAACATAGAATAAGAACACTTTTTATGAATGATACTTTATTTTCTGATGATTAAAATTGAAAGATACAACATGAATATATAGAAAGAAAACGTAACTGACACCCTGAACCTCTTGATTCATTATGTCCTATAATTAAGAAAATTAAAACCCTCAATTGAAAAAAAAACAAAAAATGACAAATACTTTAATGACCTATCTATTTCCAAGTTTGAATCACTTTTCAGCATTATTAGCATAAACTAGTGAGGTCTTTGTGTCTTTGTTGTGTGGATATTATCTACGGAAAGGCAAGCTAACAAGGAGCATTATTTTAGCAAGTTCTAATAGTAGTTTGGTTGGAAACCCCAGAAAAAGTAGAGGTAATAATTCTCATTTCGCTCATATAGTTTCATCTGCAGTGCAAATAATGTATATGGATGTGTATGTGTCCATTGCATGGAGAAGCTTAAGTGACTGGCAAAATACAAAATTAAATTAAATTTCGTGTTATTAGTAAATGAATGACAAGTACCAAAAGACAAAATATTGCTGGAGAATTTAAAGGTGTCATTTTAAGTCCTACCACAAACAAACACGTTGAGCTACTAAACCTTGCTACGTGTGGGTTTAATGTACTTCTTTTGTTTTAGGCCTACATTTTACAGTATTATTCCACAAAGTTAGATTTCAATATTTCATACTTTAAATCATAATGATGCATGTTGTTCATAAGACCGAAAAGAAAAAGTTTTTTATGCCATTTCTTATACTAGAAAAGAAAACCGCTACTCCGTAATATATTTACAGTGATTATTTTTCAACTACCGTATAAAAAATGAATATAGACATAAAATGTTTATACTTCATAAACTCAATAAAGTTATATCATTTAAATAGTCAATAAATAACATATGAACAAAAATTAACAAAACTTAAAGAAAGTAATCAACTATAGTTGATATCATAACGAAAATATATACGTATCAAAATAACCAAAGATAATTTATAAGACTTTAACATAACCTTTAATTTTTATAAGGGTATTAACAGTAAATCAAAAAAAAAATTTGGCAGTCTAAACCCTACTGTAAATTAAATATGTTTGTTTAATGTGTTTGACATGTTTTGGGTTTTCTTTTTAGTGCTGTTGGTTTTTCCATTTCTTTGTTTATTCATGGATAATTATGTATCTTTACTAATTATCCAGGGATAATTATGTTGGTTTTTCCATTGTCATCTTTCTATAGTAAAGATTATGGTCAATTGGAACAATATTTTTAGCATAAATAGGTGATAATAAGTAGAGTTGGACGTTCAAGTACCCGTTCCGATATGGTCCGGGGTTTTCGGGTTTTTATGTTTGGACCTCTAGAACCCATTCGAGTATTTATATTTTTGGTTTGGGTTCAGTTCGGATTCGGGTTGGGTTCGGATATATCCAAATACCCGAAAATTGGTAATTTTGTATTCTAATCTATCCAAACTATTCGAAAATACCCAAAACCCAAATATTTTTACCCGAATATACTTAAAAATAACTGAAATACCCGAAACTACTTAGAAAATCCGAATATTTTGGACACTTGGGTTATTACAATTATAAATATTATTGATATATTATTACTATGTACCTATATTTTGGACATGTTCGGATACCCATCTAGATTCGGATTCGGGTTCGAGTTTGGTTTTCTGGGTTGACTTTAAGACCCATTCATATATTTTAAAATTCCAGATTCAGGTTTGGATCCGATCCTCGGTTTTGGGTAATATATTCAGACCTAATAATAGGTCATGAACAGATTAGGAACAAGAATACAAGTCTTTGGACAGATTAAGACGACTAATTGTTTTTCCGTTTTGGTTTCATTCCATAGAACAATACAAAGTGGAGATGGAATCCACAATTCAAACTAAAAGAGAATAGAGATTTAAAGTGGGAAGATTTAAAAGTTAGGAAGACTAATTCTTCCATATATTAACAAGTAAAAATAAATACAAGAGTTGGTTTCTTTATTCTGCTCTGGTACGATGCTTTCCGGTGCACATCAAGTGTTTTTAAGTGATTTAGTAATTTGACACTTTTTTTTTTGTCACGAAACTAACTTTATTCCGTTTAAACCATAAACGATATAAGGGTCAATTCGGCTAAAATATCAGTTTTGGTATTATTAGTTCTGGAAATATAAAAAATGAAATAAATTTAAAAGCAATAGAAATATCTATAATGTCTTCAAGAATATCGAAAATATCGTTGTGTGACAATCCTGAATTCAAAATTTGAACCAGAGATAAAGAGTCTGAGAAAACGTGGATACCATCAGACTGTTGTTCCTTTAAAGCAGTTAAGGCTTCCCAAGCTGCTCAAGCTTCAGCCATTAGAGATGATGTAACTTCTCTTCTAGTCGAACTTTCTCATTTTGAGTTGCATTCTATCGAATAATCCATTCTAACCCGCACCTATGAGAAGATACGTCCTAGGGGTGGGCATATTAACCGAACCGAAAAAACCGAATCGAACCAACCGAACTCAAACCGACCCAAACTGAACCAGAACATATACTCAAACCATTTGGTTGTGTTTCTTCTCAACCCGAACGGTTCGGTTCGGTTTGGTTTTAAACTGAACCGAACCAATAACCCAACGTGTTTATTTAATTAAATAGTTAATTAATCTATAATATTAATACTTTTAATTAATCAATTAAATAGTGTTAGTTTAATTATCTCTAAGACACTAACCATAGATTCTTTAACCATGTTACACATGAAACAAAAACAGTTTGTTTATTAATATGTTAGTTTAATTATGTTACGTTGTTGCTTGGGTTTCTTTCATTTTCTTTGTTAATTACATTTGATTTTAATATGAGTGGCTTTTTCAGATTTTTATTTTGGTATATTTGAATTATTCAATTTACAACTTATTGCTTATTTTCTATATATTATTAAAGAACAATAAATTTTGTTTTGTGTTTATATACTACGTTGATTAGTTTTTTTATAATCGAATTTAAACTGAACCAAACTAAAACCAAACCAAACCAAATCGAACCGAACATAAACCGATACGAACACAAACCAAACCAAACTAACTTCGGTTGAGTTTGGTAAAAGTTTTATTAAAATCGAATTAACCGAACCCGAACCAAACTCGAATCTAAAGTGAAATGTCCACCCCTAATACATCCCATGCTGCGTCAACAAAGCAAGAAACTTGTTCCTCAAAATTTGGAGGCGAAGGCGTTGTAGTAGCTTCAATCGGTGCTTTAACCAAGATTTCCTGTGCCGCTGACCAAATACTTGCATCTATTATCGACTTTGAAATAATTTCTGCTAGAGAAAATACCTTGTTCTCGAAAACTATCTTATTTTAAAGCCGTCCAAATATTTCAAATTATCCAGGTGAATAAAGGAATCACCAATCTTTCTATTAATTTAAATAAATAAATAAATTTTACAAACACTAAGAAAAAGCATTTTCATTATCGATTGATCTAGTTCTCGAACTTCAATAACTAGAACAAGATCGGAGTTTGACACAAAATCTTGTACGTAGAAATTGTTAAAGCTTCCGCACTCCATCAACTAGCCGTCCATTTTCGATAATCAAATACACGTAAAGTTTTTTTATTAACGGTTGTAAGTCAAACGATTGCCAAACGTCTAAGAACTTAACCATCAACTTTAATATATAGTCAACAAGAATGGCACATGCCATTTTAAACAAACATTGACTTCTAAGTTAATGGAATTGTAACAAATATACACTTGACCCTACCTTATATTCAGATTTTGAATTCGTTGTAAGAAAAGAAATTCTATATGGTCAATTTTTTGCAAAAAAAAAAAATCAAGATTGTAAGCAGTACGTACGTTAGAATTTTTGGCTATATTACTTGGGACAATATCAGTTTAGAGTTTGATTAATTGGATTTTAATCCCGTACACAGACTATATTGTTTAATTTAAACTTTGGCACAAAAAATGGAAAAAACTTTAGCTTCGTCTTGTTAACCCACAAAGATTACGAATAAGTTATAGAAATCTTAAGAATACATGGAGAATAACAAATAAACACTAGTGATTAAACTAGATTTGGTAAAATTCCACAATAATATTAAACTAAAATCTTTGACCCTAGATCTGCGATTTCGCATACACGAACATGTGCATAGTTGCGAAGTACCTTACACAATGACGCCGTCTCATCAGCACGTATTAACATATAAAATAAGTGCTCCCATAAAATGAAACCTAGTAAGAAAAAAAAAAATTGTTTTAGGATTCAAGATTCTGATTGTTATAAGATTTTTATCACTATTCTCACAAAGTCAACATGAAATGTTAACATTAGATAAGGGTATTAGTAAAATTTATAATTATAGCTCGATGTATCTTAAGATAAGAAGTTCTTCGAGTTAAACCATTGGATTTTATCTAATATTATTCAGTTACTGAAACCCAAAACTCAGTTACGGATTCTCATATGATTTGACTTCATTCTAGTCCATGTGGCGTGGAATGAACCTACAATTTTTTTTTTTGGAATGAACCTACATGCATACCAAAAGCACACCAAACTAATTCATATGTATGCTAGAGACGAGGATTTTACTATATCAAAGTAATGAATAGTAACGTACAGAACAACCGTGAGAAAACCGGTTCGGTTCAAATCCGCACCGTATATAATCACAGTTACTATTCAAAACCTAAGTACGTTAATTCAATCCAAGTAGGAAATTAAATATTGAAAACAACCCGAGAAAACTCGATGTAGGAATGCCACCATCGAAACAATACACGTACCTTAGAGGATTGACTTTATAATAAACATATTAAAATTTGGTTTAGATGGAAGTAACGTGTGTGTGTTTGTGTCGGTGTGTACATATATATTACATAGAATATTAAATTGTTCCTAACTAAGAAAATTCCTACTTGCCAAGCATGTATGCTTTCTATATAATGAGATCACATGAGGATACACTTATTCATTTCCCAAGAGAAGTAAAAACAATGAAGGGAGATCTAAAAACTGGCTTTTACGTAGGATTGGTGGTGACGCTCTATGCGTTTACGTTCATCGTACAACTCGAAGCAGCGTCGGAAACAAAGACATGTGTTCAAAGGAAGAGCCCATGTTTCCTTAAGAAGCAAACTTGCCCAAAGCAATGCCCTTCATTTTCCCCTCCAACCGGAAGCTCCAAGGCCTGCGTCATCGATTGCTTTAATCCTATATGCAAAGCCACTTGCCGAAGTAAGAAACAATACTCTTTTCGTTTCATAACTACCATTTTAAGATTTATTTCTTAATTATTTACACAAGTATCATTTTATATTTCTAATAGAGATTTTTCGACTAAACTTCAATTTTATTCATATTAGTTTAGCTTATTATTTAGAGAGATAAACATACGTATAAACAGGCCTGACCTTGGATTAAAGCATGTGTGAAGCAAGGGTTTAGACATCAAATTTCTATAAAACAAAAGTAGAGACATCATTTAACATAAAGTTGTCGTGGTAGAATGGTTATATCCATGTATTTATCTAATAGTGTTCCGAGTTTGACCCCTAAACCTCCAAACGTTTTTGTAATGTTTTTTCATCTTTATTTTATAATGGACCAAAATTTTGTTTTTGCTTTAGACACTATATTAAGTTGGCTGGCCCTGCATATAAAATATACAATAAATATATACATTCTTTTAATATGAATGGAAAATGCAAAAAACAAAATTTTCTTAATAATAACAATATAATGTCGTACTGAAAATAATCATTTTATGTAACAGATAGGAAGCCTAATTGCAATGGCAAAGGATCAGCATGCTTAGACCCACGTTTCATCGGCGGAGACGGCGTTGTCTTCTACTTTCATGGCAAACGCGATGAGCATTTCTCACTTGTCTCGGACGTTGACTTCCAAGTCAATGCACGTTTCATTGGTCTTAGACCTTCTGGCCGTAGCAGAGACTTCACATGGATCCAATCCTTGGGTCTAATCTTCGGCCCCAACACCAAAACCTTCTCACTTGAGGCCACAAAAGCCGCAAAATGGGACGACCAAGTCGACCATCTTCGTCTTTCCTTCGAGGGAAAAGAGATCTCGTTATCAAAAGGAGATACGTCAGTGTGGAGTCCTCCAGGAGACTATGTAAAGATCGAAAGAACTTCAGACATAAACTCCGTGTTGGTCACGTTACAAGACATTGCAGAGATTTGGGTCAACGTGGTTCCGGTAACAAAGCAAGATGACATAATCCATAAATATGGGAGACCGGAGAATGATTGTTTTGCTCATCTTGAGGTTCAGTTCCGGTTTTTGAAGTTGTCCAACAACGTGGAGGGTGTTTTAGGAAGAACATATAGAGAAGATTTCAAGAATCCAGCGAAACCAGGCGTGGCTATGCCGGTGGTTGGTGGAGAAGATAAATACAGAACGACATCACTTCTTGATACAAGTTGTAATGCTTGTGTTTACTCTGGTGGCTCGGGAAGTTTGGACAAGATCGAGCCATTGTTGCTGAACCAAAACACTGTTGATTGCACCGGTGGATCGAGCAATGGTGTTGGAATCTTCTGCAGAAAATAAAGACCAAATTTTATTTTTATTTGAAAGTCAATATTCAAGTTGACATTGGAGTAAGAATTCAGTGGTTAATCTTGAAACCATTTTTATTAAGGTCATAATATAAAAAATATTATAAAACTATATATATATATATATATATATATATATGTGAATTAATGAATTCATTTTGGAAGTTTGTACACAAATCTGTTGAGGTCAGAACCTTATTTAACCAAATATTTCACGATATTTTCCAAAAAAATCAATATTCGGATCTTGGAAAATGCCAGCTCAAATTTCGGAAATTTTTTCGTAAACGCGCTATTTATTATTATTAGAAAATCGATGAGTTACCATAATATATGTCTGTTGGAAATTTATTTTTACTCCCTCTGTTTTATTTTAAATGTTGTTTTAGGTTTTTTCACACAAATTAAGAAAACAATTAAATTGTTTGTTTTACTCCTAATTAATCTGTCTAATCATTTTTTCATTGGTCAAAACATTAAAATAGTAGGGATAAAACAGGAATTTTAAAAAAACATGTGCATTGAAAACTTAAAACAACACTTAAATTGAAACAAAATTTAAAAGCTAAAACAACATTTAAAATGAAACAGAGGGAGTATATACTTTCGGCCATCTCCTCTTCTTCCCCAAATCGATTCATTTTTTCTCTCTAAACGAAACGCATCCTCTCTGCCTTCTCTCTATGTTTATCTCACCAAATTTTCACCAAATCTTCATCAAAACCTTACCTAATGTTTCTTTCCTATAAGTTAGTTTCAATTAGAATTAGTTGTATATTTGTCTTAGATTTTGTAAGATTTGTGTTAGATTAGGTGGAATTTAGATTTAGGAATTGTAGATTGAGGTTTTTGTTTAGAATTTCTTTTGTGCGACTAAGGGGGTGTATTGTGTTGGGAAACAACGGACTAATGCGCAGCGGACTTAAGTTTCACCCTCAGTTCTGTGAGCTCGTGAGAAAAATACAATAAACTTGGCAACAAAAACTTCAAAGCATAAAAGTAAACGAGACACCGAATTATACGTGGAAAACCTCCTCAATGTGAGGAGTAAAACCACGGGACCGTAGTCCACTCAAAAATCCACTATCACCAACGTTTTTGAGTACAACCACATCCACCAGAGACTAAGGCTACAAAGAGCAATCTCTAACAACAAGAAAACACCACAAAAAAGAGAGCAACAAGAGCCTAAAAATATGTAGTTCCAAACGACCCTAGGTTCACTAGGATTCCGGCAACCAAATCAGATCTGCACCGTCCAAATCCTAGATAAATGAGTCAAGAACAACACTGAAAAATGTCAGCTCAATTTGAGAAGAACTCACCGTCGGATTTCCTAAACACTCAAGGTAGGTCAATCTGAAATCTCATACGAGCCGCTCCGCTAAAACCCCGATCTACGACGAACCAACCGTTGGAATACAAAACCCACCGTTGAATCTCAAGACCACTGAGTCACGAAGTTCTACACGAAATTTCAGGTCAATCGAAAACCGTTTAGATTTCCGATCGTCGCCTTGAACAAATCCGGCGAACTTGTTTCTCTCTAAAAACAAAACACTCTCTTGTTTTTGTTTTTCTCTTTCTTCTCTCTTTTGTTATGTCGCCCGCACTCACTTTCTTATTTTCAACAAAGTCGGACACTCTCTTATTTTCAACAAACTTGTTATATTATATATATATATATATATATAATATACTATAATCCTCCACTAGGAGGAACAAAGTCAACAAACTCCCCCCTGACTAGGTAGAGGAAACGGCCATTCCGGCCATCCTTCTGCAAGCTTCAAGTTTTCCCCTCGGCAATAACTTTGTCATCATATCAACTCCATTATCATCCATATGAACTTTTGCAAGTTCCACTTCCTTAGAAGCCACCACATCACATATCCAATGATACATTCGATCAATGTGTTTCGAACGCGAATGAAATGTAGGGTTCTTTCCGAGATGAATTGCGCTTTGATTATCACAAAGCATCACATACTTATCTTGCTTGAAACCGAGCTCCTCAAGATAACTCTTCATCCACAACAGCTCCTTACAAGCTTCCACTACAGCTATAAACTCAGCTTCTGTGGTAGAAAGTGCAACACACTTTTGTAACCTTGACTGCCATGCCACAGCTCCCCCTGCAAATGTTACCAAGTAACCCGAAGTAGACTTCTTGGAATCAATATCTCCAGCCAAATCAGAATCAGTATAACTGATAAGCAATGACTTATCATCTCCAAAAGTAAGCTTCAAGTCAGAAGTCCCTCGAAGATATCTCAAAATCCACTTCACAGCATTCTAGTGTTCTCTTCCAGGATTGGAGAGAAAACGACTAATTGTACCAACAACGTGAGCTATATCTGGTCTTGTACAAACCATAGCATACATCAAGCTACCAACTGCAGAAGCATATGGAACCCACGCCATATCTTCTTTCTCCAACTTTGTACGCGGACTCTGTTGACTGCTCAATCTAAAGTGTGTAGCAAGAGG
Organism: Crucihimalaya himalaica; assembly: GCA_004349715.1. Taxonomy (NCBI): domain Eukaryota; kingdom Viridiplantae; phylum Streptophyta; class Magnoliopsida; order Brassicales; family Brassicaceae; genus Crucihimalaya; species Crucihimalaya himalaica. Next base: position 11,110 of record SMJT01000033.1, on the reverse strand, counting down.
AGTGCTAACAACTTTAGACTTATCCATGTGAAACCTCTGAAGTACCTTTTCAATGTACCTCTCCTGAGACAAGTGAATCAGCTTCTCACCTCTATCTCGAACAATTCTCATACCAAGAATCTGTTTCGCTGGACCCAAATCTTTCATGGCAAATGACTTTCCAAGCTGATTCTTCAACTCTTGAATCCTGCTTAAGTTCTTGCCTACAATCAACATATCATCAACATACAGCAATAAGACAATAAAATCATCTTTACCAAACATCTGCACAAACGCACAATGATCAGAAGTAGTCTTCTTATAACCATGCTCCCCCATAACTGACTCAAACTTCTTATACCACTGTCTTGGTGCCTGTTTCAAACCATAAAGACTTTTCTTCAAACGACAAACTAAATCCTCTTTGACCTTTTTAATAAAGCCTTCCGGTTGTACCATGTAAATCTCTTCCTCCAAATCACCATGAAGAAAAGCAGTCTTCACATCCATTTGCTCAACCTCTAGATCAAGACTCGCTGCCAATCCAAGTACAACCCGAATGGATGACATCTTCACGACAAGAGCAAAAATTTCATCAAAATCAACTCCTTTCTTTTGGCCGAATCCCTTCACAACCAACCTAGCCTTGTATTGAGGTTGCAAACTGGTCTCATCATGCTTAATCTTGTACACCCACTTATTAAGCAACGCCTTTTTACCTTTAGGAAACTTCACCAACTCAAACGTCTGATTCTCTTCAAAAGAATCCATCTCGTCACCCATGGCATCACGCCATTCATCCTTGTGTTCATCCTCCAAAGCTTCACTATAGCTTTCAGGCTCTCCCCCATCAGTAAGTAACACATACTCACCAGGATTATACCTTGTCGACGGTATAAGACCTCTCGTAGATCTTCTAACTGGTAGGTTCTCGGTAGTTGGTGTCTCATCATGATCGTCACCATGATCACCAATACCATCATCATGTGCGGGAGCATCTGCACTAGGTGTATCAACATGAACCTCACCCTCAATGTCCTTAATCGTTTGATCTTCCATGAACACAACACCTCTGCTCCTAATGTGTTTCTTCTCAATGGGATCATAAAACCTGTATCCAAACTCATCCTGACCATAACCAATGAACACACATTGTCGCGACTTCATCTCAAGCTTTGACTTTTCATCTTTGGGAATGTGTACAAATGCTTTGCACCCAAAGACTCTCAAATGACCATAAGAGACATTCTTACTGGTCCAAACTCTCTCTGGAATATCACCCTCTAATGGAGCACTAGGTGATAAATTCAACACGTGAACAACTGAGCTCAACGCCTCACCCCAGAAAGTATAAGCCAAACCTGACTGTGAAATCAAACATCTCATCCTCTTGACAATTGTTCTATTCATCCTCTCAGCCAACCCATACAACTGTGGAGTCTTAGGTGGCGTGAACTGATGCCTAATACCATGTTCCTTGCAATAAGCATCAAATGGTCCAGAATACTCAACCACCATTATCACTGCGGATACACTTCAACTTCTTTCCCGTATGCCTCTCAACCAATGCCACAAAATGCTTGAAATATCCCAGAACTTGATCTTTTGTCTTCATAGTATAAACCCACAACTTCCTTGAATGATCATCAATGAATGTGACAAAATATGATGCACCACCAAGAGATTTTGTCTTCATTGGACCACATACATCTGAATGCACCAGATCAAGTACCTCGGGTTTTCTAGAAGGTGTAGAAGACTTGAAAGAAACCCTGTGTTGTTTACCTGCAAAACAATGAGCACACTTCTGTAAGTGTAAACCGGAGATACCTGGAATGGCCTCCTTGGACAACATAGACAATCCCTTCTCACTCATGTGACCGAGTCTCTTATGCCACAACTCCATAACATTATCATTCTCCATAGCATTAATCATATCTTTGGAGACCTTAGCTTGCATCCAATAGAAAGATGAAAACTTAACACCTCGAGCCATAACCATGGAACCACGTGAAAGCTTCCATTTACCCCCACCGAATAAACTATAATAGCCTTCATCATCAAGTTTCCCTGTAGAGATCAGGTTCAACCGAACATCTAGGACATGCTTAACACCCTTAAGCATCAACTTAGTACCAAGACTAGTCTCCAAGCAAATATCACCAATGCCAACAACCTGAGACACACCATCATTACCCATCTTCACAGAACCATAATCACCTCGAGTATAGGTAGAAAAAAAATCCCGCTGCGATGTAGCATGAATAGTAGCCCCATAATCAACAACCCAACTGGTGTCATGACTAGCAACATTAATGGCATCACCCTCAAGAAGAATAAGAAACAGATCCTCGGTGACAGTCACCCGATCTTCACCATCTTCTTGATTTTTCCCTTTATCTTTCTTCAACTTCCAGGAATTTTTCTTCAAGTGCCCTTTCTTATGATAGTAATGGCACTCTATATTCGCAAATTTGTTAGATTTGCTCATGCTCCTGTTCTTATCATTCTTGGGCTCTCTGAATATAGTCCTCCCCCTTGACTCAGTAACCAACATATCTGAACGCGAGGAACTAGCATTTGATTGCCTTCTAGTTTCCTCATTCAAGACACTGTTCTTCACCACATCCATCGAAAGAGTACCGTCCGATGCAGAGTTACAAAGAGACATCCTAAACAACTCCCAAGAATCTGGTAATGTACCAAGAAGCCACAAACCGTGAATCTCATCCTCAAACTTGATTCCCATATCAGACAGTTTATTGAGTAGTCCCTGAAACACATTTAAGTGATCCGTCATTGGAATTCCCTCCTGATACCTCAACTCAATCAACTTCTTGATCATGTACATCTTATTATTCCCGGTCTTACAAAGAGTTGCTCCAGCTTCAACCACAAAGAACGAGCATTAGTCTCATTTTCAATATGATTCAACACATTATCATCTACCCATTGCCTTATCAAACCACACACTTGGCGATGTTGCAACTTCCACTGATCATCAGTCTTATCGTCAGGTTTCTTCTCCTCAAAGACTAGAACATGAAACTCTTTCACAAAAAGCAAATCTTCCATCTTGCATTTACATAGATGATAAATAGAACCATTCAAGCTTATCATTCTGCCCATATTTTCCATCGCTCACAAAAGCAACCAATAACCCAAAGCTCTGCTACCACTCTGTTGGGGAAACAATGCACTAATGCACAGCGGACTTAAGTTTCACCCTCACTTCTGTGAGCTCGTGAGAAAAATACAATAAACTTGGCAACAAAAACTTCAAAGCATAAAAGTAAACGAGACACCGAATTATACGTGGAAAACCTCCTCAATGTGAGGAGTAAAAACCACGGGACCGTAGTCCACTCAAAAATCCACTATCACCAACGTTTTTGAGTACAACCACATCCACCAGAGACTAAGGCTACAAAGAGCAATCTCTAACAACAAGAAAACACCACAAAAAAGAGAGCAACAAGAGCCTAAAAATATGAAGTTCCAAACGACCCTAGGTTCACTAGGATTCCGGCAACCAAATCAGATCTCCACCGTCCAAATCCTAGATAAATGAGTCAAGAACAACACTGAAAAATTTCAGCTCAATCTGAGAAGAACTCACCGTCGGATTCCCAAACACTCAAGGTAGGTCAATCTGAAATCTCATACGAGCCGCTCCGCTAAAACCCCGATCTACGACGAACCAATTGTTAGAATACAAAACCCACCGTTGAATCTCAAGACCACTGAGTCACGAAGCTCTACACGAAATTTCAGGTCAATCGGAAACCGTTTAGATGTCCGATCGTCGCCTTGAACAAATTTGGCGAACTTGTTTCTCTCTTCTCTCTAAAAACAAAACACTCTCTTGTTTTTGTTTTTCTCTTTCTTCTCTCTTTTGTTATGTCGCCCGCACTCACTTTCTTATTTTCAACAAAGTCGGACGCTATCTTATTTTCAACAAACTTGTTAGATTATATATATATATATATTATATATATATATATAATATATTATAATCCTCCACAAGGAGGAACAAAGTCAACATATTGGACTTAACATTTTAAGAGAATTTAGAGTATTCTTAAAATCATTTGTTATTCAACTGATAATTTTTAAAATTTTTACAAATCCTATGTTATTGAAATTGACATTTATGTAAAATTATTTAAAATAATTTACATTCTCTTGTTATTCAATCAACAATTTGTAAAACTCATATCAAATTTACTGTTATTCAAAATATCACAATTTTTTCATAGAAGATGACTAGAACTGATTTTAGGTGATTTTTACAAATTTTTAGTTGAAAATTTTGACTTAAACGATCACACCTCTATAAGTGGAATTTTGAAAGATTTGAGAAAAAAAAAAAAACTGTCTAGGAATTGACTTTGCTCGTCCTGCTCCTCCTTCTTGTTCTTCTCTCTCTTGGTCTCTCTCTCTTGTTTTGTCTTTTTTCACATCAAGCTTTGATATCACAGATCAGGGTTTTTGATATGTGATCGGTTTATTCTATGAAATCTCGATTTTGTTTATCAGGCCCGTTTAGCCTACCTGTTCTTCGGACCCTTGAGGAGAAGAAGCTTCCTACATTAAAGTCTCCGACAAACCCAGAGGTGAGTTCGGTGAATTTGATTGACAGAATCCCCAACTCGAAATCCGAATAAATTGGATATGAGTTTAGCACCAAAGCTTTGCCATCTTGAGGTTTGCAACAATCGCCTTGTTCCTGATTGTGTTCCTACATGGGAACTTGTAAGAAATAAGATTCAAGTGTAGTTACTTTAAGTGATAAAAACCTATCAAGAGAGAATTATTAGCTTAGTGTTTCCTCATGTATCTTTGTATGATCACTAAATCCAATGATAATGGTTACTACATTTTGGTTATCCGTATCCATATTTTCAGTCAAGAAGACGAAAGATTCGTTCTCGAATTGAGTTTTTTTCTGAGGATGCAAACAGTTTCTCTTGATAGCTTTTCCAACGAACAGTCAACCCTTGAATTGCTACAGCAGATGATGATCATGCAAGTATTTAAGAACAAAAGCTAGCTGAATTTATTTTATTCTCCATGCTATTGTATAGTACCATTTCACTATCATAACAATTCATTTGTTACTTCGCTTGAACAATACAATGATTTTTTCTATCTTACATTTTCATCCACTTCTTTTCCACCTAAGTAACATGTAAGCCTGAGGATTATAAGTTGCTCTTAGTGTGCTTTTCCGTTTGTATTTTACTTTTTGCATAATAATAACAGAGCCTTGTTCTGATTCCGATGATTGTAGGAATCATTGCTCTCTTAGTGTGCTTTTCCATTATGAGTCCAGTGTCCTACATAGTGGGAGAAGACGTTAAGTTGTTTGTTGTATTTTGTGTCTATTCCTGTTTTGATGCTTTTGTGTGTAAAAAGTAGAACTGATTCTTGTCAAGAGAGATGCAAGTTTCATTATGACTTTATCTTCTTCAGAAGCCAATGCTATAAGATTAGAGAATATTTTATGTATTATGTGCATACTGTTAAAGTAGGGAACAAACCAAAGCACATAACCGAGCTTTATGCAAACGAGAATGAGAAACGTCCTTGCTCTTGATTCTTGAAGCAAAAAACCAATGAAAGAATGTGGTGCAGTTTCCTTTTTTGGTTTTAAAAGTATCCTAAAATCACCCAAAATTAATAATAAAAATTTACCAAATCTCGAATTATATATATATATATATATAAACTCTAACAAATAACTAAATCCCTTAAAAATCCACTCAAATCTCTCAAAAAACTAAAATATTGAAATCTCACCAAATCTTTCAAAATGCTAAGTTCAATACATCCCCGTAAGTTAGGTTGTTAGAATTGGTTTATGAAATTTATATGATTTTCATATGAATTTTTTAAAAATAGTAAATTTAAGAAATTGTTAAATTCATGATTTTTTGTTTTATTCAGTTTAAAATTTTGTAAATATTATTTTCGAATTTTCAAATATATTTTTTGAATTCACAAATATTTTATGTGAATTTTTACAATTTTTATAATATTTTTATATCAGATATAGGTGTTTTAAAATATTACAATTTAGGAGAATTCTCAAAAATACCACTTTTTTAAGGTTTTGTTCCAAAAATACCATTACAAGCTTATTTTGTCAATAATATCACAAACTCAATATTAAAACTGACTCAAAATCTCTTTTTAATGGTGAAATTATAAATACTAAATTAGAAATGGAAACCCAAACATAATGTTTAATATTATTTGTAATTTATATAAGATAAACAAATATTTTTACACAAAACTTTGTGGCATTATTGGAAAACTAAACTAGTGATGATATTTTTGGAACAAAAACTTAAAAGTGTGGTATTTTAGGGTATTTTTCTACAATTTATAGCATATAGGAATGTTAGATTTTATATAAAATTTTGTATAAAACTTTTTTTGAATTTAGTTAGTTTGAATTTTTTGATGGGCTTCTTGCTAAACTAGACCCTTATTTGAAGTCAATTCCAAAACTAGACCCCTCTTCCTTTTCTTTTCAAAAATGCCTTAAAATACCCCTCATCGCTTCTTTTTCACAAAAATACATAGCGTAGACTTCTCCTGTGAAGTCTGGTAGCTGGGTTTGAAAAACAATAACCCAAAGATTCTCACGTAATAACGAAATACTATCGTCTTCAATAGTTCCCACCACACTTACCAAACAAAATTGAGCTCTCATGCTTCAAACAACCGAATTAAGTGATGTTAATGCTTTAAAACTGAGTTAAAAGCTCCATTTTTGTCGATCTCCTCTCTCATTTCAACCATTTAACTCTATAATATCGTTTTCAATATTTACCATCCATATATCTTGCGATTTACTAAGATTCGAGCATATATAACGCTTGGTTCTGTGGGTATGTGTTTGGCGGTGCATCAGTTCTTTGCCGTTATAGAAGCCTAAACACAAGCTCAAACCGAATCTTGGTAATTTTTGCTCATTTCTTCTCTCGATTTTTCAGAAGGACAGACTTCATGGGTGAAGTCTCAATAGTCAACTGGGGGTTAGTTTTGCAATTGACTTTTTGGGTCTTAGACTTCACGGTTGAACCACGATGAAGTCTGAAGTTCTCCTTTGAAAAAAAAACAAAAAAGGTGTTTAGACTTCACCGTCGAAGTCTGGTTACAAGGGGTCTAGTTTTGCAATTGACCGTTAAGTCTGACTTTGTACAAAGACTTCTTCTGTGAAGTCTGCGAAAAAAGGCGGTTAGTTTTGCAATTGACCGGAACGAAGACTATTTATCGAGACTTCATCTGAGAAGTCTGCGTGAAAAAGGGGTAGTTTTGCATTTGACAAAATTCCGAAACATTGACTATGGTAGACTTCTCGTATGAAGTCTACAACCATCGGTAATTATGGAATTTAAAAATAATTTTTTTTGGTCAATTGCAAAAGTAACCTCTTTTTCAAAATAGACTTCTCAGACGAAGTCTCATGTAAAAGTCAAACTCTGGTCAATTGCAAAAATATACCCTACTTTACGAGTAGACTTTGCCGAAGAAGTCTCTGAAGGCAAAAAGACTTCATCGAGGAAGTCTAATTACGTAATAGACTTCCTAAATGAAGTCTATTACAAAAAGACTTCCTAGATGAAGTCTACTAAAAAAGTCAAAACTGTGGTCAATTGCAAAACTAGACCCCAAAACTGGTATAGACTTCTCTGACGAAGTCTCCTTGTGTAGCAGACTTCGCATGTGAAGTCTGCTCAAAAAGTCAAAATCTGGTCAATTGCAAAATTAGACCGTGCTTCAGACTTCACGGGCGAAGTCTGCTTCAGATAGCAAAGCAGACTTCATCGAAGAAGTCTACTAAGAGACTTCGCCTGTGGAGTCTCTAATGATAATTTTCGCCTGTGAAGTCTCTAATGATAATTTTAGTAAAATGCAATTTTAGCCTATTTGTAATTAGTTTTTTTTTTCTTGTCCTAACATGTGTGTTACGTATGGCTTTTGATGTTTTAGAAAATTTGAACTATTTTAATTCGCATAATTTATTTTTTTATATTTTTCTGAACTTATTAGGTGTTTAGGTATAAATTTAGACTTCACGGGCGAAGTCTGCTTCGCGATAGCAGAGCAGACTTCATAAAAAAAGTCTACTACGAGACTTCGCCTGTGAAGTCTCTAATGAATAATTTCAGTAAAAATGCAATTTTTAGCCTATTTGTATTAGTTTTTTTTTCTTGTCCTAACATGTTTTGTTACGTATGGCTTATGATGTTTTTAGAAATTTGAACTATTTTAATCGCATAATTATTTTTAATATATTTTTTCTGAACTTATTGGGTGTTAAGGTAATAAATTTACAGAGGATGTCCTGTGCGTAGACTTCGTTCGAGAAGTCTCTTGCACTATCTTTTTAAAAAATGGATTTGTAATCATATATAATATGCATTTTCGAGATTTTAAATTTTTTACATGTGTATTAGTTATTGTTGTGTTTATGTATGAATTTCACATCTCATGTCTTATATTCTATCTTAAAATCGATTTTACGAATTTCTAATAATTATTTTTCAACAGACTTCACCTTTGAAGTCTACTGTGAAACAAACTAACAGTTTGCCTTTATGTTGTTTCAAATGTCTTTTCAGAAAATGGTTCATGTACCTGCTGTCTTTGGAGAATGGGTGATGAGAGCTGTAAGTGGCATTTTGAGGTGGATCATCCCAAAGGAGGGAGAATGTTTTTCTGATGGAGTGATTCTTGTACACACCGTGAACTCATTGAGATGGCACTAGCAGACTATGAGCTGGACAAGAACGACTTCGTCGAGTTAACTTACTCGTTGCCGAATTCAATGTTGCAACTAACGGACACGGATTGTCCTACACCACCTATGCATGTCTCAAATGATAGACAAGTGGCGGTCCTTGGTTGAGTTATGTAAAACGCTGCTGTACGCCTATGCATCTGCGAGTCATTTTGGTATGGCTAGTGGCAATGAGGTTGCTGGTGAAAGTGTTGACGAAGACCTTCAGGATGTAGAAGAGTTTGAAGACGAAGATATGGATATATTTGATGGTGGTGAGGTTAACGTCAACGACGATGGTGATGATGATGATGATGATGCGGAAGAATCTCATGCTGGTGAGGTTAAAGAAGAATACTTATAGGATTATACTGTGTATGGAAAAGTTGAGGATGAGGATGGTAGTGAAAATGATGATGAGGATAATAAGTGTCTTGTTGCGGAAGGTGATTTGTTGGTGAAGGCCCAAGATCCAACTTGACATGGTCAGACGGTATCTATACGACTGCGAGTTTTCCTACAAAGGATGCGCTTGTATCCGAGCTGCGGTTGAGCGCTATAATGTCGAAATTCACGTTCAAAGTGCATAAGTCTACAAAAAAGTTGTTCGTAGCCATCTGCGGTGTGAAATGATGCAATTGGAGGATTAGAGCGGCTGTGAAAAATGAACCAAAAGGTTTTGGTTTACCTTGTACAAAAAAGATCATATTGGCAATGTTGCAGACCGAATTTCTCTGCGCAAACGTCATGCTCTGAGATATATTGCTAAATTGTTTTATGATGAAAGGGGAACAATCGATGGAGTAACGCCGATGATGATTAGATCTGCAATGAAGAATAAATATGGTATGCAGATGAATTATACCACTTCCTATAGAGCTTTAATATTTGCACAACACTTGGTGAGGGGAACAGCTGACGATGGATATGAGAAGCGCTGCCATCTTATCTCTATCGCATCGGGCTAGCAATCCCGGAACTGTCACTGATCTTTGTGGTTGATGATCAAAACAGATTCAAATATCTGTTTATGGCTCTTGGAGCCTCTATTACTGGTTTTCAGTTTCTGAGAAGAGTTTTATGGTGGGTGATGGGTGTCATCTACCGGGAAGTATGGTGGAGTTATGCTAGTGGCTTGCGGCCAGGACGGGAATTTCAAATATTCCCGTTAGCTTTTGCTATTGTAGACTCTGAAAATGATGAAGCATGGCAATGGTTTTTCACTAAGTTAAGTGGATGTGTCTCTGATCATTTTCCTTTGGTCATAGTGTCCGACAGGCACGCCTCGATTAAGAATGCCATTGAACTGTTTATGCATGGGCAACAAGAGGGATATGTTATTATCACCTACAAAATAACATAATCACGAGTACAAGGAAAAGCAACTTATGTACTTGGTCAGAGGGGCTGCGTATGCATATACGCATTATGATTTTAACAGATAACATTGGACGCCTTACGTGAGACAAAGCCCGATCTTGCAGCTTACTTGGAGACGCAGATGTGAAACTATGGGCCCGTGTTCACTTTCCGGAGAACGATACATCATACAAACGAGCAACATTGCTGAATCGATAAACTCTGCACTTAAGCCAGCTCGAGGATTTCCCATACCCTTTCTTTTGGAATTCATAACGAGAGAAGCTAGGAAGTGGTTTTTCTAAAAGTAGAGAAGACGCTATCAGTCTCACAACGAAACATAGCAAGCGAGTTGAATCATTGCTAACTATTCGTCAGCAATTATGCTGACCAGATGAATGTCGAACGCATAGACGGTTGCCGATTTCACGTGAAGGGAGGACATAGAGATTGTATCGTTGATTTCCAACATCGAACATGTGGATGTGGAGTGTATGATGTTGCAGAAAAATACCTTGCTCGCATGCTATTGCTGCTGATCCTGAGCTTAAAATGATGTTTGCCGCCCTTGTATGCCCGTCATACCAAAGGAATATTTGATTCGACGTATGCAGGCAACATTTTCCCCAAAACCGTCGATATAAAGAGCCTGAGTTTGCCAAGGTTTTTCCCTCCAACTCATCCGGCGTCCTCCTAGAAGGCAGAAGAAGTCAAGGTGGCCAACGTGGCTTGAAATCGCCAGAAAAGACTACGCCAAAACCGCGGAAGTGCTCACAAGCAATATAATTGTTCAAAATGCAGGCAGTCTGGACATACTCGCGCTAACTGTGTAAAGTTAAAATCAGTTGTTTTGAGGGGGCTCTGTTTTTGAGGGGATTCTGTTTTTAAGAGGACTCTGTTTTTTTTTTTTTTTTGTTACGTAGAGTTTCAAGTTGAAGGAAAGTAGAAATCTGCTTTTGGAAGTTCGCCATAAGAAGT